>JBCEWB010372455.1:10951-21056 GCA_039654565.1 Peronia peronii
AAAAAGCCTCTCATTATCAAATGTACATCATATGAAGCTGATGAGGGCTAGGTGTACTTGCACCTAGTCCTATTTCTTGAGGGGAAATTTTGAACTGTACAAGTTCACTGACTGACTGACCAGGTGACTGACTGACTGACTGAATGACTGACTGACGGGTTGAATGACTGACAGACTGACTGATTGATAAACTGAAACCCTCAGCTGGCGAAGGTTGTAGAAGGCACCACAGGTGACTTAACAATGTCATTCTCAATTTGTTCATGTTCTCTGTCATTTTCAAAGATTTGGCGAGAGCCTGACATGTCCACTCTTTGATGTTATCTTTCCACCGTTTCGATTGCCTCCCTTGTTTCCTCCCACCTGGAACGGTTTCTTGCATGATGGCTTTGGCAAAATTAAACAAACCCGGGGGATAAAAGCGGCGGGCACAAAATATTTATTTCTTCAGCTAACCGCACAGATTCTGTCTTGATTTTCTAAATTTCCCTATCCAAGCGACCCTATAAACAACGTAGATAAGTTAATCCAAAGGACTAACACCCGTGCCAGAGATATCTTGTCCGTGAGGCAAAGAAGAAAACGAAATAGAAGGAGAAAATGAATACTGCTAAAATTATCTTAACCTAAAAGAAAAACAGACACATAGCAAAAGAAACCCCCAAAACAAACTTGATTCTACATCCCAGTCGTAATTTCCTTGTTGCCGTGGGTTCAACGACCTGCGGAAGACCTGCTTCTTGTGCCCAACAGGAGAAAACTGGAAATGTCTCGCCTACCTCATAAGCAGAGCGTTAAACCGTGCAAAACTGCGCACTCTCCAAGCGTCTTAACGTTCAAACACTCGGAGGAAAAAAACAAAACAAAAAAAAACAATACTGGCACTGGGAAAACAGAGAAAGCGATAATTTGCACACCTCATGCTCTGCTCTGGATAGAGCGGTGCGCAAACTCAGTCGGTACATTTGATGCATGACAGATTGTTGTGTGCACATAAAGTGTTCATTTCCAGAAAGACGGAACTTTAGTTCATTGTCTGCTGAGCAGACACATCCATCTTTCTCTCTGTTCTTTTTATATTTCTTTATTTCACAATTATTTGTTTTGTTTTATTGTTTTCACTCAGAACTGTTTTACAAAACAGTCTGACCTACAGACGGTGTAATTATCGAAATCGTGGGCAAATGATAGAAAGATTATAATCGCCCTCCCTCTCTCTCTCTCCCCCACCCTCTCTCTCTTTCTCTATTTCTCTCTCTGCTTCCATCTCTCTCTCCCTCTACCTCCCTCTACCTCTCTTTCTCTCTTGCTCTTTCTCGTCTCAATCTACTGTGGCAATAACACGGATTAGGCTGGAATATGATGTGACTGATTTGTTCTTAAAAATTCCACTAAACACATGTGTACACATCAGTCAATTTTCTACAAGCATCTTTGTCATCTGTCGGAAAATGATGCCAGAAAGACAAAAATGGCTGCAGTCCTTCCTCAAAATATATTTCATATAATATAAATATTTCATATAATGAAAAATAGAGGGTAAAATTAATGTCTCTCTCAGGAGGTATATTATGTCAATACACATCCTTTAGTAGATCTTATGTCGGGGGAAAAGGAGGAAAGGAGGTCGGGGGTGGGGGAGGGGGGGGGGATTCTGACTGTAAGCTTTCATTACATAAATGTCAACAAAGACGCTTTTTTTTTAATCTCTTACACACGAAACAATTACGAGGCTTCTGTCCTTCCTGCAGCTGAAAAAACAGTCTGGAATATTAAAGAGGCATGAACTGCATGAATCGGACCACATTATCTGTTTTTTTCTGTCACAGCCAGCGCTGCGCTGGAAATACTGGAAAGATCTCGGAAAGTAGAGAAATTCAGAGGAGACCTACGTCAGAGCAATGGGAATTGTTCCAGATCACATATTCGAGTAAAGAAACGTGACACTCTTCATCTCGACTGACAGCGCTTTGTGCTAAATGCCACGAGTGTCAACAGAAAGTGGAAGAATGTCTGCGTTTCTCTTTTGACAATTAAATTCACGATAAAAGAAAAAGGACCGTTTATGCTTTCATGTGTTATATAATATGTGCACTTCATTATAAAAATGATAATAATTATAATAATGATAATAATAATAATAATAATAATAATAATAATAACAGAGAGCCTTTATATAATGATAGTCCCATACAGTGTACAAGCCTTTAGCGGTGTACAGTATATATTATTACTCCGACAGAGCCAATGAAGACACTCAAAAATGTTCTCAGGTTCCTGGGAAACATACCAGGCGGCTGCCTGTTTGGCGCTTTAAACCTTATCAATCTAACAATATCATTCACTCAGTCTACAGTTTGGTACCCATTTTAATCTGGGTCGAGTCAAGAAATGTATGGAAATTGTCCAGTGTCAAGGACAAAAAATATCGGGACCAGTCAGGATTCGAACCCAAAATGTTTGGACCCCGAGTTCGGAGGCCTAACCACTAGATCATCGACACCACGCATCACAATAGCATGCTGTGCTCTGTATTCAGGAAGAGGATTCAAACAAATGTAATGTATGATATGCACATCTTGAACCAGATCGGTCCCTTGACACTCCCTGGGTTAACTTATCCCGTCCTCTACCCCCATAAATTGTAACCCTCATTTCACAGTCTCTGTGTTGTATTGTGTTGAGGTTTAACACCACATCAGCACGACAACGGCTATATTGTGTCAAACACGATAAGACACGTTTACACATCAAGAAGAGAGGAAAGAAAGCGGGACAAAAGACAGGAGGAATGAGAGAGAGAGAGAAGAGATGTCTCCCATGGAATGTCAAGGATAACAGGCTTACACCACCTGCAGGTGGGAGCAAAGAACCTACTTATAAACCCCGGGCCCCCGCAGAGGGTTCACAGTCTCTGATCTTCGCGTTACAACATTTGCTCGGCCACAAATACAACATTTGCTCGGCCACAAATCAAAATTTTAGGGGCAATGTGGGTATTCTACTTTCAACAGCTGATTCGAACATAAAAAAAAAATGACAAAAATGACTTCAGGATTTTGGCAGTGAAAGGGTTAAAATCCCTTAATACATGTATTATCTTGCTGAGTACCGTAGCTTGGGAATTGTTGTGGAAAGTCCAAGCCACAAGAGAATGGCGCATTTACTGGCACGGCTCATTTCTTAGTCTGACGTCAGGTGAAATCTCTCTGTAAATCTACCCCCGAGGACTGGCAGGGGGAGATTAAACAATGACAAAATGTCGGTATCTCCTGGACAGATAAACAACGGCCATCACTGATTTCAGCGCTGATCAGAAATTTGGCTAATATGACGCTGGGCACAGGCAGCTGGTCCTGCCTTTTCTTTCTCTCGATGTGCCTTTGGGACGGAACAACACATACATTGTATCTTAATTCTCGAAGCTCTGCAGTGCCAGTTGTTAACTCTTTAACCGTTACAAGCACAATAATGTGAAGACAAAATTCAATTCTTTTTTTTTTAAATCTGATCAATGAAGCTGTTGGTAAAGCAAATACAACATTTCAGTGGCTGAATAAAAGTTTGACCAACTGGAGCCAAAAGAAATCAATACAGGCAAAAATACAGGGAATAAGCAGTAATCCTGACAGTGAACGAGTTAATGAGTTTGATTTATAACCCTAAAGTATCCTTCAATAACAACAATACCACTGTAAATTTACTATATGGACTAAAAATTGGTCACCCATAACCGTCGGTTCTTTCCAGTTACTTCTTGATTTTATGAACTAATCAAACTTTGAATTGTCTCATATATTTGTATCACTATGTTGTAAATGATTAAAAATCCGTGCAACCGCATGATCCAGCAACTTGCCCTTTCCTTTTTGTTTTTACGTTTTTATTTCGTTTTTCCTAGGTCAACAATAGGTCAGCTGCAAGGCTGTGAATCTGGTGTCTAAAGACAACAACTGCAACTGATGAGGGACAGGTCTAGTGTTTAAATTGATAAACAAAACAATAAGCTGATTTGATTTGATTTTTTATTATTTGTTTTATTTATTTTTTATTTTTCAAAATATTTTTTCAACTAAACGAGTAGAAATGCGTCAGATATTCTCACATACTATGGTTCATGCAGCACAACCTGTTCGTGAAATGTTCGATCATGAATAGGGAAACCCCTCTGTGTTATGGGGATGCAGGCTTATTCGATGGACCAGCTACTAATCTCCTGACCAAAGCTTTGACATAGTGTTTCCCTGTACTACAGTGCTGTATCCCCTGCGCACAAGTCGGTCCCTGAATCCAGCAGCCCCTGTCAGATGGCTAGAGATAAACGGCACAAGCCAACGTGTCGGCCTGGTGTCTTCTACATTGTTTAACAATGATGACTTTAAAGTGCACCAGTCCGTGTCTAGGCCTGACGTTAACATCTCTCAGTACAAAACTGACTAGACATCATCTAGTCGTTTAAAAAAAATGTTCCAGTTTCTTGCCACAGTATTCCTAGGGGTGTCACCAGCTGTGAATAACGCAACAGTGCGCCGAGGAATCTGGCTGCCTCTGTTTTGAGTTGACAAAATCGGCTTCCAGAGGGTGGTGCTACAGGATGAACACTTTATAATCACAAGCAGTGATGTCGGAGTTTATAGATAAAACAAAAGCATTCAGCTTTTCAACTGTTCATCCCTGAAGAACAGATTAGAGAAGTTCTCTAAATGAAACAATGGTACTTTTTCCTATTATTGCAATATCTGGGATAAACCGATTAAAACGTTTAAGGAAAGCATATCATGAATTGTGAATGTGACATATGTGGCGCCACACGAAGGAATCGGGCAGTGATCAATTTTCTAACATAATTATAGAGTTATGACATCCCATTAAAAACTTATTCTTAATCTATTTCTGTTGGTGGCAAAATCTTTGTTCTATCTCGAGTAGATGTAAGCCATTAAAGACGATGGGGGTGACCTGCTGCTAAAGATGAATTTAGTGAGATGATGGCGATCAGTTTTGTTAATCCCTATTAATTCTCGGTTTGAGAAGCGCCTGATGTCATCGCGTCGCGTCTCAATTAGAGATGGGCAATTATAGGTAGACAAGTGTTAAAATATCAGTTTTCGAAATTATAAAATGTTTCAACACGTTCAGTCTGCTTATCCACTGACATTTCTAGAGTTAAAGAAAGAGCCAGCGAGGGGCGGGAACACACGTTATTCCATGAATGGGCGATGCTTCTTTTCACACGGGAAGAGACAGAAAAAGAAAACGTGCAAGATTCCGCAAGCCCCTAATAGGTCCAGGGGTTGACGTTACGTGCAAGGCAGCAGATTCTAACGCCCCTGAAGTTAACAAAACGACTTTTTCCTTCTGCTTCAAGAAAATTTAGTTCTGCGGTCTCTCCTTCAGGGAGAAGACGTAGGTTTTTTGGGTTTTTTTGTTCTAAAGTGATGCAATGATTTATCTCTTAGACTGTGGAAATCCACCCACCCATCCATCCATTTGTCCGTCCGTTCGTCCATCATCCATCCATCCACCAATCGTCCGTCCATCATCCACCCATCCGGCTATCCGTTCGTCCATCCATCCATCCACCCATCCGTTCTTCCATCCATGCCACCCATCTATCCATGCCATCGATCCATGTCATCCATCCATCCCTCCCTCCCTCCGTCTATTTAGTTATATTAATTTATTTATTTATTTATGAATGTTTATTTATTTATTTATTTATTTATTTATTGTTTGAATAGGTCGGTAAATAGTTATTTTTTTGTCAAATCAAGCCAGCAGCTGGGCTATGTCTTTGTAACAGGGGTCGTTCCTTCCTCTTTGGCAAGCAAACGAGTGAGCTAGCACTAGCACACAGGGCTGTCCCCGCATGCCACCAGATCCTTAGACTGAGCCACGGACCAGATCACCTGACAAAACAACCACACTTTTACCTGGGCTCCCCACGTACCAGCATCCAGTCTCCACCGGTGAGGGTTTTTCTTTTGCCCTCATTCTGACAACTGGTGCACACTACAGAAAACCTGCCAGCGATGCTCACCAGAATGCACCGACTACACGGTGACCAAGGGAAAACACACGGATTTTTTTTTCTTTACGTTTCTGTTGTCGATGTCATTATTGTTGTTGTCGTTGTTGTTGTTACAATTGTTGTTGTCAATCTCACCTATCAGACGGTGCAATAATTGAATTCATAGGTAAATAGTGATAAGATTAGCCAATCTCCTCCCCACTCCTCCACGCCAAACATCACTCTTTCTATCTCTCACTCAACCATTATCTCTCTCGTCCTAAGTTCCTGTGGCAACAAGACAGATTGGGATGAGATTGGGATCATTTTCTGTTTAACAAACTTTTTTCTATGTTCTTGAACTCAGTGAATATGTTTTCTTTTTTTTTTTTTAAGACCAGAATGGTGATCTCGATTTATTTTCTCTCAGACAAAAATACAACAAGTAGATGACAAATAAATAATTAAATACATTAACAGATAAGTAGATGAATGGATAAGTAGATGAATAACAAATAAATAAATAAAAAGCAATGTGTGATATGGACAAAACCTTAAAGCAGTACAATAAAAACAAATCACAGCAGGGGATTCTTGTAAAAGGCCGGTCAATTCTGTCAGTGAGTGCTTAAGTCGTACAAATTTTATAGCTAATGCATTATTATTATTATTATTGTTATTTAGACGTGAAAAAAAAAAAAGGGGGGGGGTACTATTAATTCTTACATAACAGATTTGTTACTGTTGCTTCTGTTCTTGTTGTTGTTTGCAAAAGGGGGGGGGGGCATACGAATGGGAAGCACAACGGGCGAGATAGACGATACATTGTATAAAGAAAATATTGTTCATATCGCCAGACTGTTCAGATTTATCTTTGACGGATAAGAAGACTAAAATGATGGTTCCGGCTGTAGGGAAAAAAAAAAAAAACGAATTGGGAAAGGTTGAATGATAAGCGCCAAGTCCGTCAACCTTTATAGGAGATCTACGATCAACTGAAAGTGTTACTGGAAAGCCGTACTGGAGAACCATCAGATCAGCGTTCTGACGCAAGCAGAGACCGTGGGCGTAGTTAGCTATAGTGAGCAAGCACAGCACATTGGGGAAAAAAAAATCGAAGGTTCTCCGTGCCTTGACCAGTGCAGTGTCCGCCGATGAAATGAAAGAGACGAGTTTAGCGTAGGGCCCAACATTGATTTCATACTGGAAGGGGAGAACTAACTCTACTTTCACATCAAGACGCCTTGCTCCTGAAAACACTGTTCAAAGGAAACTCCCTTTCTTCTGCTCTCTCTCTCTTCTCCTCTCAAGACGCCTTGCTCCTCAAAACGCTGTTTAGATGAAATCACCTCTTCCTTTTGCTCTCTCTCTCTCTCTCTCTCTTTCCTTTCACATCAAGACTCTCCCGAAAACGCTGTTTAGAGGAAATCGCCTCTTCCTTTTGGTCTTCCTCTCTCTTTCTCCCCTCTCTCTCTCTCTCTCTCTCTTAAGGAAGTGGATTCATAAGCAGCCTAGTACTCACCTATCGCTGGGGATTCATCGGAAAAACATAAGGAATCGAACGTATCGGTTCTGTAGTGCTCACTTAACAATCACAGATCCACAGGCACCATACAATTATACATCGTCAAATGTTTAAAAAAATACCCTGTTAGGCTGGGGACGGTGTTAGGGTCAGGATGGTAGAGTCAGGCTAAGGGGTTAGATGGTTGGAATGAGAGTGAAGGTTGGACATCGTGGTGCCTATCTATCCGTGCACGGACTTTTTTTGTTTCTTCTTTAAACTTACGATAAACAAAGCGCAGTTTTAGAGAAACCAAGCGGTAGTATAGAATAGATCGTCTTTTACATGCAATATTGTGAGGACTTCTGTCCCATTATTAAAATTTCAATTAAAGGAGATAATAAAACTGTGAGAAAAACGGCGTTTTGTCAGGGTACGTTCAGAAAAAGTAGCGTGAGCAAACTTTTTACTGTCACACATCATGAGGGAATTTGGGGGGGGGGGGGGGGGGGGGGGTGTATGGGGTAGGGAGTGGGGAAGGGCGTTGCCTCTGTGTGTAATGGCTTTTGTTTTCGTTTCTTTTGTATTGCTTTTTCCTACACACCATACATGTGTTTCTCTTACTACTTTCCACAAGGAAACACGCCACGATTTCTTGTTACTTAATAAAATAATAATAATTATTATAATAGTAATAATACACCGATCAGAGCAACATCATGTCTTGAACTGCTCCCCACCATCACCACTCCCATTCCCCCAAAAATAAGAAAACACACTCATACATATGCATACGGTTTGCTTGGCCAACCCCAACAGAGATCACTTCAATGATCCAAATCTGTGAGTACATCAAGATTCAAGAACACTCAAACAATCTGACCAATCTACACTGATTTCTGAGCTAGTTCAGACTCAGATAATATAAACATATGCATCCAAGAGTGATGTCACTGTCCTAGAAGGCGCCGTAGCCGAGGGGTTAAGAGTCCGCCTCTCGATGAAAGTTTCAAGAGTTCGAATTCAATCGTGAAAATGGGAAAGATTACAACCTGTTTTTTTCTTTACCTGTCTTGCCTTTAGTGATTGAATGCCTTGGCTTCTTCTGTAAGTCTGACGTCAAACCGTCTTAAATAACGGCGTGAATATTTCGGACATCATACGTGTGCACTGAACACGTTAAAGCAATTGGCAGTTAAAATCGGGTGTAGAACAGTCGTTGACACAAATGACCTGGCGCAGAATTTGAGACAACGAAACAAAATGACAAACCAAAAAAACTCTAAATTTCCCACCTTAAAAATTTCATTTCACCTAACTGAACCAGCATCTTAAAACTCTGATAACCCTGTTATTAGGACTGAAAAGTCTGCATACATACCGAAAAAGATTGAAAGCCTGCATACATACTAAAAAAGACTAAAAGTCTGCATACACACTAAAAAGACTGAAAGTCTGCATACGTACTACAAGCAAAAAAAAAAATATATATATATATTATGTGGACTTGGCTTCTAGATACAGACGATTATACTCGTGTATTAAGTTGGCTTATTACGCCTGCGTGAGTGGCCCCAATTATGGACTGAGGTTGTCCAAGAAAGGTTATCACCTCTGTAATGGTCTAACTGGGGACTATTCGGTGCTGTCCGTGGGTCAAATCAGCTGGGAGGACTAGGCCGCTTTGCCACTTGGTGACACACAATAAAAAGCTGGGTCTATCTACCTGTCCACTGTGTGGGGAAGGAAGAGGGGGGGGGGGGGGAGCGGGGGCTTAGGCAGTTAACAACTGAGGACTTTTAGCCGTTTAAAAATTTCGTTTTGAGCGAACTGGAATAGAAATCGCGATACTTCCACTGTAGATCAACTTCAACCAACTTCAAGATTTCTTGAGGACTGCAACTTTGTATCAAAAAGACTGGCCAGACCGACAGATTAATAGACAGACTGACAAACAGATGGTTACGTTCTATACACGTCTTTCAACCTCCTGGTGGAGGTTATCTCGAGAAACAGATGGTCGAAGAAACGAACGGACAGACAGTCCGACAGACTAACAGACAGACAGAGAGACAGACAGACAGATAGACAATCCCAGAGATAAATGGGCTGATGGACAGAGAGTGAAGGAAAAAAAAAGGTAAGAGTGTACAAACGGAAGGGAACTGGGCGAAAACGACCCCAGCACCCATATGTGGGCTAATCAAGGACTGGTACTTTCTGTTTGATGTTCTGGCTCGGAGATCCCAGCAGCGCACGGTGCCTGATTCCATTAAGCCAAATCACGTTAAGTCAACTTCTTAATCATTAATAAAATTAATGAGAGGCTTAACCTTTCCATTGTACATGTATATATAGATGTCATCGGTATCAGCTCAAAAGAAACTTTTCGTATCATTATGCCGGGATTCCTGTAACATTTTTGCAAACTGCTGAATTTTGTCACGGCGCTGTATAAATATATACATGTATTAGAAAACATTTTGTCCTCTTTTGAATGGACAGACAGATGAGTAAATAGATAGATAGATAGATAGACAGATAGATAGATAGATAGATAGATAGATAGATAGATAGATAGATAGATAGAT
>JBCEWB010372566.1:0-21053 GCA_039654565.1 Peronia peronii
TACATTTATCACTGAGATGGATATTATTAAAAACACATAAAATATAATACAAATTCAGTAATCTAAAAATTAGAAAACAACAGCAACAGGAAAACCATTCTTATGTTATCAGTACAAGGAAAGGGTGAATATATGGTCATTTATAGCCACATAAAAACTGAAAATAAAATGTGCATGTACAATAACTTATAGTTTCCTAAACTTTGCTGATTTTGTGATGAGAAAGAGTGACAACAATACTAATTTCTGAAGGTAGTATAATAATATGGTGATATGACACATTCTTCTCATAAATATCTCTCATTCATTCAAAACATCAAACAGGCTCTCAGGTTGAGGTAGTGATGAAGTGATGACAAACAAAAATTGATGAAAAGAAATGAAGTAATTGAATTAAAGGGTTTTCATTTCGTAAAAATGGTATTGACAAAAAACAACAACAACAAAATACTAAATTTAAGAAAAGAGCACTAGACTATAATTATGAGTGAGGATTACACTAGTGATTGTGATTTCTGATCTATTTGCAGTGACTCTTCAAAAAAAATGAGGCTAAAGAATTAGATTTGACAAAAAGAGAAATGAGTGGCAGAACATTATAAGATAACGGAATATGTGTTAACACAACCTTCATTCCGAATGAAGCATTTGGTGGGTTGGATTTGGAAGGAAATACATGATATATCTTTGTGAGACATCTGCAATAAAAAGCATTGAAAAATGTGCATGTTTAAGTGTGCTGATAAGGAAATGCATGTAAAAAGCATAAACTGGACAACAGATGACTGAGCTAATATTGTAAAAAACTGGATTAATGAATTAAGCGAGATCTTTTATTGACCAGAATTATAATAGGAAATACATGGATAAATCTCCATGTGTAAATGAAAGATTTAGATTGATAATGCCATAAATACTGTGACTCCATACTATGAGTCCACCTGCGGTCCTGATTTTTGCTGCTGACTCCGCACCGTGATTAAACTGTGTTTCTTAACCATACGTTCATTCCGTACTGCAACTTTTCTTATGGCTCAGAAATAAAATTTTTCAACGCATTATGGTAAATTTCTCGAATGGAGGATACCTAGTGTCTAATGTTTTAACATGTTAAGTTAAACTGTAAATAAATGTCTGTGACTTTCACATAACATTTTAAGACAGAAACAACATAAGATTTGTTCAAGATGGTATTTCTCCTCAGGAGAAGGTACTGAATGTTTTATTGCAAGTAAATCTGGAAATGACATAAACTGTTGATCAGTGTCTAGATTGCAACAATGAAAATTCATTGGGCACAGACATTCTGCCTGATATTTCATGAATGAAATGACTGTCAATCCTTGTGAAAGTTCACATTAAGTTTGCCAACTAAAAACTGATAAAAAATTCTTCAAAACTGTTATTTTATTTTACCTTATTCCTTATTCATTTCTTTTTAATTTGATACATAACTTGTAAAATTTGGGTTAACTCCTAAAATGCGCCAGTGTGTTTATATCCAACAGGTAGACTCCTTGCGGATTCTGTGGATCCTGCAAGTGATGGATATATTTCACTTAGACGGGAAATGCGAAGTATGCATCTATTCGGCCCTGACTGTGATGAGATTCTTCTCACCTCATTGCTTAAACTTAAAGAGCAGCACACAGCTTTATCAAATCATTATACCTAAGTGCAGTTGGCAATGGGTATGCCAATCCGTCAGTTTAGAGAAGATTCCACTTGTAGAGTGGGTGAGAAACGCATCATTGCCTTTAAGAAGTAACAAATGCTAATGTCCAGGAAGATACGTGGACATGCGGTCCGATGTAACAAAGATCAAAGCGCCACAATGGGCTATTCAAATCCCCTATGAAAGAAAAAGATTGCCGGGGAGGAGGACTTGTAAGTATGTGTGATATCCCTTGCCCAATATGAAATAATACTGGTCGGGGCAGTGTTTTGTTGATCAAGCCATCATCAGGTTTTTAATAATATTTACAGGGTCAAACTTTCATGGTCATAAAAATGGCAAAACGCAGCCCCAGTAATCTAATATGAGATAACAATGGACAACGTTTTGTCAGATCTACCGATTAACAAAGCATCACTCCATGTGGTCAACACTAACCAGAGTAGAATATTCCAAATGGCATGGGAAACACATCCCGATTCCTGGATGATTTGGTCCAATCAGAGTGCTAGGACGTTTCTATAACTGCAATGACTAATCGGTTAATGAAGGAGTCTATGTGAGTAGGGGTGATAGCTTGTACTACTTCTCAAAAATCCATTATTTTGCTTGATTTGGGTACATTTTAACGCTTCCGCCTTTACAAAATGATTGATCTCAAACAATTACGCCTGAGTTATGAGGGCCAGCATGCCCAAGTGTTGATGACGGTTACCCAGGGCTAAAAAAAAGGCCAGGAATTATTTTGTTTGTTAATGTGAACTCTGATGACCTGCACTTATGTCATCATAAATTCACTAAGATTACTATACACTGACCACAACAGACCTCACCATAACCTGGGCGGCAACCTGTGCTGCTCAGTGGGATGAGTGCTCTAGCAAGTAGCACCCAGCCATGCATATCGAGTACTGTTCTTCACATGGGATGCTCACAGGTCTAGAATTAAAATACCTACAACATAAGTTTTTTATAAAATGCTCTGAATTGCTGTGGACACAAGGAAAAGATTGTGTTCAAACACAAAAGACAGGGGAAACAACAGAGGGAAAGCTGGCAAGAAGTAAAAGAGCTAAAATAAATTTTGTTTGACTTGCTTTTGTAAATGTGAAAAGTAAATATTCATAAATGTGGTACAAAAATCACTGTTAATGCAAAGCATAGCATGTCAATAGTTTTCTCTCCATGTCTTTACAAAGAAAAAGATGCACTGGGCCATTTTAAATGATTCAAAATGAGGATTATTGCACAATGAGCATTGGATGTCTCTTTGACTGTTTACAGTACTCATGCTAACTGAAATCTACATCTTGATCACTTTCTCAAAGTAGCAAAAAACTGTGGTGAATAAACTTTTATTCTGTCAACCATATTACATCAATGCATTTGTAATAAATTTGAATTATACTGAAGATCTGACATGGCCTTATACTTTTCATAAATCAGATATGTTATATACCTGTAGTTTATTTTGAGAATAAATCACAGGATTTGGTCTCATAATAATATAAGATTGTATAAGGTAAATCTGGCATAAGTATGACTTTAATTAAAATAACTTGACAGATGCAGAAGCTTATGGATTATTGAGAATAAATAGCTCTATGAGTGCAAGAACAATCATTGCATGAACATGATGATGACCTACACCATATCTTTTATAACCTTCATTCAGATATAACGTTATGGTTCAAGGACATTTTTCAACCAGCTATATTGGTATAGTACTGGGCTGCCACCTTTTATGTTTGTTCTTGAACTGAATTACAATTTAAATCTTTTCTGCCAGACAGTAAATGTTTGAAAATTTCAATTGACATTTGATGAAGTAATGGGTTTCAAATCTCTATAGCATAAAAGCAGTAATTGAAATGAATTAAGATGATATCATTAGATAAAGAATTATGCAATTTGAATTCTTTCAGTTTCGAGCCATTGTTCCAATGGAAGGCACATGTATGCATGCATGTTGAAACATATTCCTGTGATGAAAAACTTATGTTTACATTTCATTCTATTTTCCTTAGATTACATTTTGATCAGTGCATTACCACAAATTAAAAAAAAATATTTTTTTTTAAATTCAGTTCTTTCTAAACCTCACTGGTCTATGAATAATTTCAATAGTCTTATCTTGGACATCAGATTGTACTATAATATCTTTAAAGAAGTGATTCCTACTCTTAAAATTATTTCACAAACTTACACTTGATAGGTCTGTCTTTCATTTTTCTATCATGAAAACTTTGCTTATGCGGCCTTTTATTAAAATGCACCTAGAAAATGATTAAAAAAACTTGGACAATCCATCCTAAATTTCATATAAAGAAAAGGGAGAAGCTAAAGTTCTTCTACATTCATAATAATACAGTCGAGCAACAGATGTCAAAAGAGAGAAATATGTGATTTTACAAGACAGATGCAGTATATTAAAAGTGCATTATGAATACAAAGAAATTGTGACGTACAAGGCTTTGGAAATCTTGTGAATCAGAAAGCAACAAGACAACAAAGGTTATAAAAGTGATTTATTTCTTACAAAGTGTAGAGTTGTGACAGATATATATTACATATTATGAACATGGTAAACAATTCATTCCAAGAATGCTTTTGGTAATTCACATGGGGATATAATCAAAGTCAACATTTTACACTATTAAGAAATAAGATATCAAAGGGCAGACAATAACAGGCAATTTACAAACTATGCAGCATCAAGTGCTTTCCACTGTAAATCTAAGATGCATTATGTATTTCATTGTTTGCATCTAAATGAAGTGGCTAGATGAAGGGACTTTGTAATGTTTTAGATGGATCTTAAAAACCAAGTTTCTTTTCTGCTTCATGATTGAAAGAAGTAGTATGATGACATGAAGAAAATAAAAATAAAAAACAACATTCTCTTAGCTTCACTTTTTTTATGAATAGTTTCAGTCAAGATAAAGGAACATTTTCTCCCACCATTTAGTAGACTGTTCAACTAAAAATGGGCACAGTGGAACTGCATATAACAATGTAGATGTATAAGTAAAATATATATGCAGGATGATCATGAATCTTGTCTGATGTAAAAGATGCTACTTGTTGGACTCTTTCATTTCTCTTTTGCAAGGTATTCTCAATTTTTTTTTTTTTCAGGGAAATCTAAAAAATGTCATCATTACACATGGTGAGCAAAAGAAGAATTTTGACTGCAAAATAAGATAAATCCATTGTTTCATTTTGAGTTGAACATAATTTTTTTATTCTACGTAACTTTGCTTTGCTAAACCTACAAAAGTCAAATGATTTGTTTCCTTGAAGCATATCGCATTAAATCCGGTTATATAACTCTCACAAAAGTATCATCTCATGCATCTATCTTCCAGATTTTAAAAATGGTGGTTACTGCCTTTTGTGATCAAATCCTTTTAAGACTTACATATATCACAATTAAAATATCCATTCAGTTATTACGCAAAGTCTCAGAGATATGATTCAAGACTTTTCCAGTTATCGTTATTGAATAAGTCACAGAGAGTAGATTTTTTATTTCTCTTCGAGGAGGCAGAAGAATGGCAGCTATGTTATACTGGTAAATCTTGAAAGGTTTCATCAGTAACTTCATTTATTATGTGTTCAGCACAGAGTGAGAGTATTAAGGGTCATTCATTGTCATGAATGACCCTTAATTAGATCTGAAGTCCTTCGTACCTGAAAAATTAGACAGGGGGATTTCTCCACCATTTTCACACAATACCATCTACCAAACATATACAGGCCTATTCCAAACAAATAATCTCCAGAAGCTCTGATCCCACAGCCTGATTCAAGTCATCATTCTCATGATCTGTCTCCTTTACAGTGATTCAACCTGGATGATGGCAGCTGAAGTGTAGTAAAAGGTATGCTTTCCCGAATCACACTTCATCTTCTTTTGATTCTTCATTGACGCTCTTTGACTTGAGTAATGTATTAAGAAGGAAAATCACCTGATCCATCTTTTTGTCTATGTGATTAACCTGGAGAAGAGAAAATGTAAACCCTATAGGTGTAGAGATAAAAATTAAAGAGGAGATGAAAATATTATACTACATCCTAATGGCAAAATTCATACATATAAAGACTGGATATTTAAAAAGTATTAAGTTGAAGCTACATGAATGACTGAACTGGAAAAGCCACTTCTTCCCTGACTGACATGTATGCAGATGATTTCACCATAAGTATATGCAGATGTTTCACACTTATGAATATTTAGTCAAATATGTGAGCTAGCACCACGAACCCCAACTCGAGTCACAAATACCAGGACAGGGCAAATCACGTTCAAAAGTGTAAAGTCAGTTTGTTGATCAAATGTGAAGGTCTAACCACTTTTGTACATCACATATAAAGTTAGGTCTTTGAAAATGTTGTTAAATTTATCATTTTGATCGCTAAAAGTATCCGATGTATCTAGCAATATCTGTCGCAGAAAACCATACAATGTGTTTACTTTCCCTGGTTTTCTTCTGATCTCACTGGCTTTAGAGGCACAAGTTTTTGTCAGTGATTGTATCAATCTGCTAAATTTCAAGCATAATTGTTAGCTCTAAATACCCCCTGTTAGGGAATTAAGAGGTGATTCTCATGTTGAACGCAAAAAAAATGCACTACCATCTTTAAACTGGGAGAAGCTGGTGTTTTCAATATTGCATAACTTTGCAAAGGCTGAATAAATTTGATCGATGCTAGTATTAAACTGAAGATGAAATGTGAGGTTCTCTAATGCTATATAAAAGTAATAATCCTCAAAATGTGACTTGTCTTGGGATTTGTGGGAGCAGCTCACATACATTAATTTAGTTTCTAAAATGTCTTTGAAAAGTATTCTCCTTATTAAAACCTCAGTTTAAAGAAAAATAAAAATAAACAGAAAATAAAAAAAAAATCAAACAAACAAACAAACAAGAGTAAATGAATACTGAATCTTACAATACATAGAACTGTTTTAATTTCTTTGTCATACATTTGCATGGCACTTATTCATGCTTCATATACCATGAAATTATATGCTCCTTTGGATAAAAATCAGTGTTTACTATGAAAAAAAACAACTAAACAATACATCTTGTCAGATCTTTAAAATAAAAACAAAAAAAGTATGTGAATGTCTTGGAGTCTAATGTGAATGTTTAAGTAGGATAAATGAAGTGAGAAAAACTTAGCTTAATTTTCAAGTTTTAGAGTTAAGCTTCAAGGAAGAACGTCTCTCTAAGTTGTTGCATGATGCAGATAAAATTCAAAGAATGGATCACAGACAATGAGAATTTGAAATGGGAATAAAATTCTTCAGTTTATTGGTGAATGTTTATAGGCTTCTATGCAAGATAAATTTTCCAACCTGTGTTTCTACACGGACCATGCGTGCACCAATTGTCATTTTTTCCCTGTCCCGAGCTGAGCTGGCGTATAGATTTCCTGGCTTACCAAGAGTTTGATCCAGCCTGAAAAAATTGTATACCATGTGGGTGAAATGACAGGCTAGCCTAATGCATGAAAATAAATCAATAACAAGTAATAAACAACAACAGTGAGAAGCACAGTGACACGAAATATTTGCAGAGGTCATAATTATTTGAGATGTCTCAAATGCATCCAAGCAATATTGTTAACTACAAATTGTAACATACTGATGCCTTTAATAATTATGTGATGGGTTGTAGAAATTAATGTATAAAAACTTGACTGTGCCTTTCAAATTGTTTAACTCAGCAACCTTAACAATAATACAGTGTTAAACAGTACAGATGTCATTAAATAAATCTGATATAATTTATAAAAAGAAAGAACTATCGTATCAACAATGTTGAGCAAAGCCAACTTTCAAAGAAATAGGATTTTACCTTCTCTGGAGCTCCTTTATTCGGACCATCATATTCAGATGGCCCTGTGAATACTGTTCTATAACATCACGCACGTCATATGGTTTACGTGCTTGCTGGGAATGAAAATTCACGTGGTGGTTGTAACAGATGATAACAAGATATTTTGTATCTCAGTTTGAATGTTTTTATAATCATCTCACATATTGAGAAAAATGTGAACACAACATCATTCCTGCTCTCTTAGCCCCGATAAAATATTGTGTTTTGCAACAGAATTCAATAGATTTTGAAATTTTATTTTTTTAAAAAATGATTCTTCGTAATGAAATAAAATGGATTTTTAACAAAAATTGTTAAAAAAATAAACAAGAAATTAAAACATAATGTGAAGAAAAAAAAAAGGTCCATTCTGATGAAAATTACGAGGCAAAGAGACAAGAAAATTATCTCTTACCTGAAATTTTCTTCTTGACACAAAGTATTTGATTTTTCTGATTACACGGATGGCAGTCTTATGTGCCTCTGTCAGCCTTTCGTGAAGGAGAAAAAGTGTTATGAATATAAATGTTGTTAACATTTCTTTCCTTGATAAAATCTCTCACTTTCAATTGGTAATTGATAGCATATATTCTGTCAGACGTGTGAAGCGTAAAAATATTTTCATGAACTGGACAACAGGAAGAGGAAAATGAAAAATTTTATCTGAATTTTAGATATATTCCTCTTCATTATCACTTATTATATCATATATAATCCATAGCAATGTTAAATAAAAAAAGATATCTGTCAGTAATGACATAGATCTGTAAAACTGCAACTCGAAAGGTAACCAATGATTTAAAATCCATGACAAGAAAAAAAGTTAGCAAAGAATTCATATAGTCAACGAATTCAAAGAAGAGTTGGGAGTCTAGATCTTCTCATTGACTTCCATTAACAGGACTGAAGCAATGGCAGTCACAATGGATGGAGCATTGCAAAACACAGATTATGTAGATGGATTTCTTTCTCTTGATTATGCAGAACATTTTAAGAAGAACAGCCAGCAAGCTGATTTTAAAAGTATTGATAATATCCTGCAGTATCATAATCTGGCATAAATGTGTGATAGTTTTCTTTGTGAATATTATTTTAAACTGAGTTGTACCAATTCTGCAAATACACTACATGAATGAATAATGACGCTTGTTACTAAGAGAAATGACACACAATTTTGCATGCAAATTATTTGTTTCCGTCAATTAAAATTCAATCCACAATTAGCTTTTCTTATTTAAAAGCACATCTATGGCAAAAAAAATAACAGGAAAACAGAATAATAGCCATTTCATTTACATCAAGATACATTTTTTAAAAAGATTTTTAGCCCCCACAAGCTTATTTAAAAAATTATATGCTGAGTAGTGAAAAGGAGCTGCCAACTGTTTCCACAGCGAGATTCATGAAAAAAAATTATCAATGTTTGAGTTTTTCATCATCAGTGCATTGAATAAGGTCATTTCAGAATAGAAGAGAAAGGAAATGCCAGTTTATTTTTAATCCTAGTATACACAGGCCTTGCCCAAATCATCTATCTTACAAAGCACATTCAGAGGTAACTGCAAATGAGGAAGACAAAGCAAGATATTGGAGAATGATCAGATTCCAAAAGAACAGTAGAGGACAGACAGAGTTGGAAAGGATTAGTGGCTTCAGTTTCACAAGCCCCTTTGAGATATGGCAGAAGTCAAGGGGTAGGAGAAAATGAAATACATATACCTGAAAAAGGACTAAAAATACTTAAATCAGAGCACAGAAAAGCAAACAAACAACAACACTCACTGCCGAACTTTTTCTGTTTCTTCCACATCATAATCTGTATCCTCATTTGTGTTGGTGTCTCCTACACAAATACTTGGTCTGTGACTGTCTTTCCTGTTGATCTTGGGGGTAATAGAGCCTACAGAATAAAGCCAGCTCCAAATATTATCGAAACTTTAGTAGAATGATATCTAAATATCTAATTAGATCTAGGTATCTGATGAACGTACTGTGGAGAAAATCTTAAATGAGGCTAAATGTATTTTATAAATTGTGTGCTGTGGCATAGTCATTTAATCTTATTTGTTCCATAATCTCAGTTTTCCTTGGTGTCCAAAAGTGAGAGATGAAATTTACATAAACTATAGTTTTATGACAACAGCTAAAAACTTCGAATCTTGACAGTACACTTAGTTGTACATGTTCACTCAGTGACAACATGATACAGGATCTGTCAAACATAGAATGACACTGACACTAATAGAGAGACTAACTTGCCTATTTTTCATGAATGCAATTTTCAAATATTCATTTCCACACCATCTTCCTTTACTCTCTTCTCTTTCTTCTGATTTTCCAAATTCAGCATTTGGTAGAAGAGTGAGATAGGATCCAAAATTGTCATTTTGAAATAGCATTTGACCAAATATTATGTCTTTAAGTTACTACACTCATGAACTGAATATGTCTGGCAGATTTTATAAATTCTTGATGCCTTTATGAAATCATTTCATTTTCTATTTTAATTATAAATAACTTTAATATATGCATTATTATTAAACTTCAAATTGTTAACTGGTCTTCAGAAATCCAACAGAGGAACAAGAAAGATAAGATAAAACTTTAAATCAGCAGAATTTTGGCAAAAAAATTTACCCCCCTCCCCTCCCCCCCCCCCCAAAAAAAATAATGAAATTAAGCTCGTAATTGTTTACATTTGTTATCAAGGTGAAATAATGAGAGTTTTATTGAGTATTTTCCAAACTTTCTTTTTTCCAGATCTTTCCACATGATTCTAAAAATTCCTACAGTGTGTATTCATTGTTCAGGCTATTCGTAAGTTAAATATAAATGTTTATTTCCACTAGCTCCATACACTTCTCCCCTATTCCGCTGCAACAAATCATTATTTTGGGTCTTACATTTATAATGGAGAAGTTTTAGATAGTTAATAAGTCACAACATTGACTGTAATAAGATATAAGTTTGAATCTAAAGACTAGCTCAGAGATGTTGATCTAAAAACACAATGCTCTTGCTCTACTAATCTTCTGAACACTATTTCACCATTTAGTATGTTTTAGATGGTCAATATAAACATAACAATCATAACAAATCCCAGACAATGTATTTCATGAAGTTAATTAGAAATATGATCATGGAATTATTAGTAAAATCGGTATAGACAAAGACTGAATGTAAATAACTCTATTCTTCTCACAACATAATGTAAGTATTCATGTTTAAAGTTTTTGAAAAGGAAATCTTGAATAATAAAATGATATTAAAGCGAAACACAACAATATATATATATTAGAAAAATGACTGTGATAACAATGCTGTGGTGGTTGATTGGAAAGAAAAGTGCTTTGAAGATGAAAGAAAGACCGTGCATGGCCTTCTTCAAATCATCAAAAATGAAAAGCACATTGAAAGGAAGAATAAGAAAGAAAATGGAACACTGCTGAGAATGGAAACCCAAAGAAATTTCAAGTGGGAAACAAAAAAGTTAAATCATTATCTGCTGATTCTAGTCAAGGACATAAAACAAAAACTAAACTGGAATGCTAAAGCTCTGTAAACATTTATATTGAATGCACATCCCAAACTGCAAAATATGGATAGACAATATCAGTCTCAGTTTGAAGACAGAGAAATGAAAAAAATAAACTTCTAAGAATAGTTGGAACTTCATACATTTTGAATTACCAGGAACTATGGTAGACAGGAATCTCCTAGAATCCTTCATTAACTATTGAAGAGTAAGCACGTAGCATAGCGCCAAAAACACGCAATGACAATCGTATTGTTAAGAAAAAAGGACATCCAGAAGACTCTTATACCCAAGATATAAGAATGACAGAATTCCAGCATGTAGAAAAGATTTTTGAGAGCAAACAGAAAAAGTTGATGTGTAAAACACAGTGGAAAACTACAGATAGCATTAAGAGAAATTGCTTTAGGCTCCAAATAAACCAATTTCTATTTAGTTTGGAAGCACACTTAAGAAGCCCACTTAATTATCAATGTAAATATAAACCCACACAACAATTTTCAAGACTAAAGTTCTAAAAACACCATGAGAATTCACTTAACGTGTTAGTCTGGGAATATTATCTCAATAGAAAGGGTGGAGAACAAGGCAGCCAGTATCAATATCACCTAAGCCATTGCAGGCAGCATATTGTAGTATGAATGAAAGCACATCTTTAGCATGGTATGAGAGTATGTATCGTAAGCAGTGAAAACTTATGATTAACAGGTGATGAATTTAGTGTGAATCAGTAAAAAAGTAGATAGAAACCCAATGAGATCCAAGTAGTACAAAGCAGCCACAAAGTTCACAAGGAAAAATGCAATAGCAATGTGTAGACTATTCCCATCACTGGAAAGACATATTGATAAGAGAAGCAACTCAAAAGAGATGATGAAGGAAAATATGTTTCTTAAAACAATAATTGTGTGGAGTTGCTATAAAAATAAAAGCATCAGCAGATGACACACATCTGCATTACCAAACAGACCAGTCATTAGCTCTTTTTTTAAAGGATGAGTGCTTGGCTCATTTCTATAGTAAATAAAAAATGATTTATTTAATAACGACCATGCATTTAGAGGAAAGATAAGTAAGTATATCTGCATAATGAAACCAAAGAATGAACATAATAAATATGACATTTAGACTACAATTAAAATTAAACTGGACTTAAAACAAGCTTAATTGACAATGGACAGAGGAAAAAAAATGTAATTAATGGTAATATGTCTACCAAAAAGAGCAATCTGAATGAAAGACCAAGAAGTGATGGTTAGATTTACAATGATAACGGTTATGAGTGGCCAGCATCACATCTCACACTGTGTGAACAATATTTAGAACAAAAATGTGGAAACAGAAATCCTGACAAACAGGTAAGGTTTAGGGTGCTTTATCATGAATATAATGTGATAAATCTTTACTTTGGTGGCTCTTTGTATTCAGCCAGTTTATGGCATAATCTCTATTCAGTCATAAAGTAGTTTTCTGCAATGTCTATACATATTCAGTGTACTAAACCCCAATTTTGTCAAATCTTTGGGTTGTTCTTTTTTTTCTGAAAGTTTAGAAAAACAGATTAAAACAAGAAGTAGCTTCTTAATCCACTCTTTAGTCAATTCCTACCAGCATTAAAGTGTGTGTTCCATCCACCAAAGCCAAGGTCAGAATTTCTATATTCCTTAGTCTATTAGTGACTGTCTCTGCAACCCATGTATTTTACTTTTTAATTCAAACTTCACATCCAAGAAAAGATTCAATGCACTAAGTAACATGATCTTGCCTTTATCATTCTAGACTTGACATAATTTCAGGTTTTTATAAGCACCTGGGAACAAGCATTTTTTTATAAAAAAACTAATAATTATATATGTCAGATCACCTAAGGCTTGGAGAGAAATTCAGATTACACTCAGTTAATACAAATTCTTATATGAAATCCATTCCCAAAGCCAAAAAATTGATATTCCATTTCTGTCTTTTGTCTTAGAACTATTTATTCAGAGAAAGACAACTGGATTTTGTCTGTTGCTTTTCCGATTCAATCTCTTTGCATCAATAAACTTTAAATGTTATAACGTTCTAATATCACTAATAAATTATATTTCTTACAACAACCACTGACACATATTTATGATTGAGTTCAGCGTGCAGCTTGGTAAAAATTTGATCTATTATTTCATCTTTACAGTGACAGCCATAAAGCCTTCTAATCTGATTGGTTCTGGATTCTTTCTTTTGTTACTTAGCAGATGAGAAAGAAATGATGAAAGTCCTTATCCTGATTTTACTTAACAAGCACGGCTGCTTAAACAGGGCTCTAGTCGGCAACTTAGTTCATCCCATCTGCCTACCGGCAAAAGGTCTAAATCACCTGTCAACCAGTGTGAAAGTCCCCTTGCCGGGCTGCTCCTTTGTAGGTCAGCAGTGACTCAGTTACAGCTCAAATTACCCAAACTTTCCCACTTATTTTCTCTCATATTTCCTTCTTCCACATTCTCCCTCTCAGTTGTACAGAAAAGTTCAGTTTCTCCTGCGCTGATTGAAGCAAATTTCAAGTTTCTGTGACTATTAGTTATAAAGTTATTTAGAGTGTCAAGACACCTATCTCACGTGATTTCTTCATTCTTTATCGCCATTAAATGTGTGGATTTAATGATCAATTAAAGCCTTCTGCAAAGGTGAAATTTCTTAAAACTAATGTTTTTGTGCAGTGGTATATATGTGCTACCTTGTGTGCAATTTTCAAGTTCCTGGCCATTGCCAAAGAATTTTTATGAATTTTTGTTTACATCTATCAAGCTGGAATTGAATGAAATCAAAGGGCTAATGGGCAAACTAATTTTCAAAACCAGCATTAAACTTTCACACAATAAGTCCATCTCACAAGAAATATCTTCAATAGAAATTGCAATTCATACACATATGTCTTTGTGCAGAAAGTTCTTTGCTAACAAAGTAATTCCCAAACAACATATTCAGGAGCATTACTGCATTTCTTGGATAAGATAATATGGTTTTGGTTTAGCTTTGCATTGTGAGCAAGGGGACACTCATCAGTGCCAAAATTGGAGAGAAAAGGACGAGGCCTTTGCAATGTGGCTTACATGAGGGTCATTATGTCTTCGCAAATTTTGCAAACATCCCCTGAACTTGTTGAATATATTCCAATATCAAGAAAGCACAAAGCCTTGTGAACATTTCCAGAGTAAATACAGCAAATTTTGTTCTTTCTTCATATTTATGCATGGTGTATAGTGGTTTATAATAATATTTAACAATCGGTGACTCATTGCTATAAAATATTGTGCTGAAATCAGTGCCCCAGACAGTACCCAGGATTACAGTAAAGGATTAAACTTTCCCCCTTCAAACCAAGGCAGCAATCATTGAGAACAGGCAAAGTTTTGACATTCAATCGCCATAATTCATGTTGCACAACAGCCAAGGACGTGAATTTTTTTAGTTTGTTTTTTCAATATATGCCTGATAATATGTGCAAATTGGTGTTATTTCTATGTTGCAATAATTTATTATATGCATTTAAAACCATTTGCTAATTATCCAAATTCACTGTTAGTAAAGGTAAATAAATGACTTCATATCTTTGTAACTATTGTATTTATCAAAGTTCTTTATTTTCCCCATTAAACTAGATAAGTTTCAGTATTTGAATGTGTTTCAATATGGAATGCAAACCTTTATATTCATCGTATTCAGGTCCTTATGAAAACCCATTAATTTTCTTAAAATTGAGCATCAGCAGCCTGAGCGTTGATTCCCCAGTTGACAGGTAATTTGACCCCGCGACCTCTGCTGAGACAGGGAGAGTCACGTTTCAGTAAGCGTAACTAAAATTCCGGGCGCTGGCAGCCGTGCGAGAAGAAAAAAACTTATGTTCATGAATCCAAATAGTAAAGATTTACCTCATATATAAAGATTTCAAACTCTCTTGTTACGCATCTTCCAGGAAACCAAGCTGTAGTGATACACAAGTAACAGAAGGAATATTACATTAAAATCAGGGTAACGTTACCCAGTCTTTCATCAGCATATGAGATAGATGATGACATGGACTCTCTGTAGAAGTGATTAGGTACAGTACTTGTAGAATCTAATCTTGACATCCTACGTTTCCTCAGAGACAAACTGGCACGCCTGGCCATTCGGGCAAAGACAGTCTCTTCACTAGATGGGTCATGGACATGGATCCTCCATGTAGCTTCAGACTTGGAATGTGGGTCAGCGGCATGGCACCGCCATAAACACTGCCGAAAATAAATAAAATATGAGACTAGAGTCAGCAAGATGACAACTGAAAAAAGAAAATAGAAGAAACTTTCAAATACATGTAGGTCTATTCTGAAAAGATTCAGCTGAAGGAATTTTTTCATACACTGATTTTAAGAACCTGTTTTGCACATTTTCATCAGAGTGGCAGATTCCTTTCCTTCAATCTCAATATGAATAATGAATTTAAAGGCACAAAAATGTTATACAATTTTCATTATAATTATTTGATAGAATCCTACATTTTAGATTGCTCTTTCTGAACTGGAGGCAGATTGTAGTTCAGAAAGGGCAACACTAAATTTATTGATGGTTTAAACATCACATGATGTTTAGAAATGAGGTTAGTGTTCAGCGCTCCACAAGATTACTATATAAAAAAAAACAGCCACACATTTATTGTCAAATAATTTGAATGATTACTTAGCTGTAATTGAAGAGAGACAAAAACCAATCTACAACTGTCACGTTTTTTTTTTTCAGTCTCATTACCATCAGGATTGATTTTACCACATCTGAATGACCCGGAAGATTTATTTGACAAAATCAGTAACATATCAGGAATGATATTTAAAACCAGATCATCATCTCTTAAGCCATTCACTGTAGAGGAATAATTAAACACAAAACACTGTTTTCTTATTTGCCTCAGGTGATGCAATAACTTTCCATCTGGTTCCCTGTTGTCCCGGAAATTAGATGTGATTACTTTTTGTTGGACTGATAAGATTTGGAAAAATAATGAGAAATTTGCTAAAGGCTTATCATGTTTTGATTAGGGTGAGATGGGAGCAGAAAGAAGGAAGAGGTGGGGGAAGACACCTGAGAAATTTTTTAACATTTCAATTTCCAGTCATTTGAATTTTTCAAAACTGTAAATCTCTCTGTTCCAGAGTTCTTTAAGGGGAGGGGCGGCACCGGAAAAGTCGGATAATCGATAAAAAGATTGAATCCGGCTTTTTCTATTATTCAAATATTTTGTCCACTTTTCTTCACAAATCTAGCTGTAGTTAAACTGAAAACAGTATCTAAGGTCAAAACTGACCATCAGAAGACAGCAGGGAGTAAAAAAAAATCCATAAACATGCACGAATTTCGCAAAAATACGCTACAAAAAACGGAGTTTAACGCCCACTACAAGCATCTCACGTGGGTAAATTGAACACTGTGACCCTTCCCTTCCATTTCCCTCCACGTCTGGCCTAGATTCCCAGTCCCAAGTCACTCTACATTGAGACACAGCCTGGAAAAGACCATGTGTATACACAACAGACTGACCCCGTTTCACGAGGAACATGCACCCGTGCGTGATCAGCTCGACCTTTAGCCTTTTGAGTGTGTTGTTCATTGGTTGGATAAAAATACCGCAGCACACTTGTCACCAGTTAGGATAGTGACTGGCTGGGGACAGGTCAGGGGTTGCAACACTTGCACTCTGACCTGGCCTGTTTACTTTGGCAAGGGGGCATTTACTACACGCTTCGTAATAGCTTGCGATTTGTATAAGTTTTGTTTTGAAGAAGTTTGAAGAAGTTTGTTTTTGAAGAAGTTTTGAAGAAAAGTTTTGATCTATTTGGATTCTGAGTGAAATCGTGAAAGGCTAAACCATGTCTAAGAAATCATTCTAAGGTCAGTGGAGCATGAAAGCTTGGTTTTGCTTCAGCTTTGACTTACGAAAACTTTGAATGCGATTTTCTCAATATGCTCCCTTTTTTCACTAAAACTCTAACCACACATTTATTTTCTAACATTTTTCCTTGAAATTTTGCATGCAACTTGTGGTAACAATTACAAACAAAAATATGCATGGAAATTAGGATGTGCTCCATAGATTTGAAGATATATGTGCGAAAAAAATCTGCAAATTATCACTTTCCAATTCAGGCAAACATTGAAAATTTTGTAAATCTTGTAGATCTTGTTTCAGACAACATGTGTACGTATTTTCAAAGTGATCCATCAAATTTTGACGAATCATAAGCATTTTGAAACTTCATTATTCATTGAAAATCCAAGATCGCGGCATTACCATGGCGACCAATGCTTTGAAATTTTATCAAAGTTTTTTTTCTTCTAATTTGGCCATGTCTGACATAGGCAAGATACTATAACTCAATATTTCCCATGCATTTTGAAAATGACCTTCAGGTGCCGCCCGTCCCCTTAATGAAAAAGCTATCAGTAACCGCACACTTGCTGATGGAAATCATTTCAAACCAGATAAAAAGATCAAACATAAGACTTTTGGAATGAAGTTTATATAGATAAATCTTGAAAAAAAAAGCAAAAAAGCAAAAAGAAAAGGAGCAAAAGAAGATAAAAGTGAGGGCTAATAACACCAAAACGTTTGGCAGGAGAGGGAAAAGGTGACAGAGCCTTGGCATGTTTCAATTTTCTTGCTGCTCAAATGTCCTCAAAAGCAACAGGTTTGTAAATTTGTAACTGATGGTCATTTTCTCACAAAAAAAATTGTCTTCATAATTTTTTCCCCCTGAAATCTGGGGACATTTTCATTTAATGACATTTTTCTTTCTGGTTTTTCAGAAGTTCAGAGGTTAGATTTATCTAAATATGTACACATATCAGAAAGAATAGCTGTAGTTTTGTGTCAGATCGACACTTTTAAAATTAAACAACAACTAAAGTAGGTACATATATTAAAGAAAGCATAAGAAATTTTTAGATAAATAGTTATTGTCTGTACATGAGCACAATTTATGCTCACTGGAGCAAATAACTACTGCAGGGCCTCAAGCATATGAGTATAAGGCATTTATCTAATTCTTTTTCAATATGGTGGCATTTTCAATGGTAATCACATGAAAACCAATACTTCTGACAAATTCTTACCATTTGACAACTGTGAGTACAATGGTTGATTTCAAGCTAATCAAAATTTCTTAATGAAAAGTGTTTTGAATGTCATTCCCTATCTATATAACCCAATGAGTTTCTAGACAGATGTGAAAATTGTGAAATTCTCATGAACGATATTATTCCAACAATATAAAGTATAATGAGTAACTGTTTCACCAATCAATAATTGAAGTCTGTCTCCATGCTAGAATTAATTGAACATTTTCATTTGTTGACTTGGAAATAAAGGTTGGTATTTAAGAAAAAAAATCTTTGGCAGTTTCATTTACACTGAAACATTTTTAAATTTAAATGCTCTAAAACAGCCAGTTTGGTGTGAGAAGACATTTGATTCAAAGAAATTTATGTCAGCTTCCACGACAGCTTAGGATGCATTCATATTTTTCCAGATGAATGATTTCACAGAGGAAGCTTATCTGCCATGCACTAAAACCAGTCATTTATTCAAAGGCAAATTTAATTAAACTCAGCATTTCTAGAACCCCACATTGGGCAAATGTAAGAAAATAAAAAATTAAAAATCATGTCACTTCAGTTTGGATTCAGATCAAAATTTATAATAGATTTTTTTTTTTATTGCTCTCCTATAGAATTTGGTGCTTGGCATATCGCTGAATTCATTATGCTGCCAACTTTATGCAGTACTCAATTATGGCTGTAAGAATAAAGAGACTTGCACACAGTTTAAAATTTGGTAAATTTGACTTATGCTCAACACTTTTCCCACAACTTTAGTACCTGAATAAGAGTTGCAGCAGCTGGAATTTGTCTGTTGAAATGTTTCTGTCTCTGTTTCTGCTGCACTTTGAGTGCAAAACCAGAGCCAAGGATACCCTATGGAATGAATCATGGAAAGACTGGATGACTGGTGGGGGTAGAGAGAATAATCATTCATAAATGATTTTTTTTCCAAAACACTTTTTGCACTTTTCATTAGTACCAGAAATCAGTGATGAGGTAGCAGTATCTTTGAAAAACACTTCATTATCAAATGTAATTGGTAATTTAATATATCCTCTCTCTCTCTCTCAAACACACAAAAACACATACCCACATACATACACACTAATGAGTCTGACATAGTTAACTTGAAATTTTATCTAGAGTGGTCCCTTCTAATTTTCTTGTGAATATATTTTCACATGACCTTCTTAGTATTCTTTGTTCAGATTTCACATTTATGATCAAAATAAAACTGTTTAACACACTAAACAATCATAGCCAATGATTCTAGGTGATCTTCACTTATCTAGAAAATTATTCTCCCTAACTAGAAACATTACAGGAGCTTAATTTATATAAAGTATGTTTTTTGAAGGCACATAAAAAAAAAGTTTCTTGCCATATATATCATCTAGGTTTCTTTATGATTGCCACTGCTCGTTGGTTACAATCTCATGTGAAATAATACTCCATGTCAAAAGACATGTGATCTGAAATTCAATATTCTGAGTGACTATATTATCTCCATTATTTGTTCCTCTTTTACTATTTCATATGTTTACTAATGTCACAAATTCATATCTTAAAACAAATGAGCATTTCCCTATTCCTATTTCATCTTCATCACTAACATCCTAGCCAGGAGCACATATATAACTGTAATTTTAATATCTGTCTGTCTGTCTGTCTGTCTGTTTGCCTGCCTGTCTGTTTGTCTCTATATATATTTATATAGGACATATTCTCATTTTTGAAAAAAAAAATGATTAAAAAAAAAAAGATATCCTAAAAATACACTATTCATCATTTGATTATTGCTTTCAATCACAGCTAATCCCAATCCTGCTATGACTTTACCATTTACTTTGTATTATGTAGGAGGATACTCACCGCTGGTAAGGCAAAGAAAGAAATAGCAAAGACGGCGAAGCAAGAGGCCACAATTTTTCCCATCCAGGTTTGAGGTACTTTGTCTCCATAACCAATGGTCATCACTGTTATCTACAAAAAAAAAAAAACAAAAAAACCCCACAAATTTCTAATGTCATTTGAATCATTTTCTGGTGGTCAATTATGCTTTAAAAAAAAAAAAGAAAATCTTATTAATATGTATATATAATATACCTTTATCTTATTTACCACATTCTTCTTAGGGTTAAAGTATTATTCTCTACATATGTTGCCTTATTATACTATAGCCTGTTAAAAGTACATGTAAATTTGCTGCTTACACTACTCCACACTTCAGCAGTTAATTAAGCTTTCTTACTTAGTGTATCAATCATTTGTGTTGCCTTAGCTATGGTTCTCCACAATGAAAAACTATGCATTTCCCATCTCCCATCACATTATGTTTTCATCATATCCAACATTATTAACTGTATTACTGACCACACCCCACCACAAGCACAATCTCACTTATGACAATCTGTCACATATGATATTGTATTTGTCATGTGCCATTCTACAATCTTACTAACGATGTCTATCTCATGTAGTATCTTCATACATTCCACCAAAGCTTATATCATAAGTAGCACAACTTACCACTGTCTCATTTATATGATATGCATACCTCATTTCATTTAATATCTTACTTATTCATGTTCCACCGTGTGTCATATATTAATCACTACCCTCACCATGAATAATATATTTTACTTTCCACATCCCAGTATATGCATTACTGTATTGACCACATAAAAATATGTTATTTATCATGCACCTAACCCCCTGTTATACATTACTGTAACTAATCATGATAGTGCATGCGGGTTATGCGCGAGTGTGTTGTGAGCGATGTTCAGTTGACCGTACTTGTGTGCTAGTGTGTGATGTGCCGCCGCTGAGCTTCGGGAGCGAT
>JBCEWB010372675.1:0-2500 GCA_039654565.1 Peronia peronii
ATACACACACGGACGTTTTACAACAAAAATAGCCAACAAATATAACAGCAAGTCTTTACCAATGATTATTCAAAAAGTGTTTATCAGTCTTCACGGAATTTGATTCTGACGGCACACATTTAAACGTTTTCATTCTTATCAGCCATACAAAATTCGGGGGACAAAACCGCTCAAGTGACTTGACTGGAGTTGAATGGTTCTGACCCCCAATAAAATGGGAAAAAAACAACAACATTCAACTCCCTAATTTTCCAAATGCCTTACATTTCTTGCTCCAAATTACACTATGTGTTAAATAGTTAGTGTAGAAGATGAACATGGTAACTTTGAGGCCAGTGCTTGTTGTCCCCCTTTCTTAAAAAAAGTTTTTACCTCCTCCTGTATATTGTTCTGCTGTGGAGTTACCGGTTTGTTCCCGGCCAACGTTATATGTTCTTAAAAAGTGGTAGAAAGAGTAAGGATAATGCCATAGGAGCACTTTTTAACTAGGTCTGGCCGTATCTTTGTTGTTGTTGTTGTTGTTGTTGCTGCTGATAATTACTTTTCTCTTTTCCTTTTTCGTGCGGGACAGAGTAATCTATATATTCCTATCTATGTCAAAAGTGTGCTTTAATTAGACTTCTTGCGAATTGCAGGTGAATATCTTTCAATAATATTACTAAGAGAAGCGATGTAGAATATTCTTGTACAATCCAAAGGCTGCTCCAGTTAACCACGAAGAGCTTTCTGTGAATCCTATAGACAATGTCCGTTAATAAAAATAATATAGGATAGTCATGCCACAAACATGCTATAAAGAGGAGGGGGGAGTGTGGGGTCCTGAGAGTGAATTTTTGAATGCTTTAACCAGGGACATTTTAAGCTTCGGATTCAGCATGATAAAATTAGAAGAAAGGTATGGCATTTATGTTGTTGTTGTTGTTGTTGTTGTTGTTTTTTCTTTTTTTTTTGGCTTTGTGTCCTGTTGTCATGACAACGCCGCCATTTTGAGTTTTATGTTGAAAATTAACTCTTTTCAAAAGCCTAATGTTTGTGGAGTATTGAATGTAATCGTTTGAAATTGTGTACACCAAGGAACTATCTCTATATAAAAGACAACATACATTTAAATTTTTGCTTTTCTTTCTAGATCATGTAATATCTATCATAAATTTTTTAAATATGTGAAATGTTTTTAAAATGTGTATTTGCTTCGAAAAATGTGAATAAAATAAAGAACAACAACATAGATGCATTTTATTGAAACAAATGCAACAGGGAATATAAATTCACAATTTGAATCAATTGGTTAAGAAATAAAAAACTCTTCGGGGGGAAATAAAAAAATTGGAAAAACATACATTCTGAGGAAATCACAGTGAATTTTCTTGACGTTTTATTGTCATTTACTGGCGTCGATTTGGTGCCGTTTAAGGGCATAAAGCACATAATTTTGGCTTCGAGCGTTATTTTTTTCATATCAGAACAACGTCTCTAAAAACAGCACACCCCGATTTTGACATTATGATGAACCCAAGACCTCATGTTAGGACCGCATCCCCCCCCTACCCCCGCCCCTCCTCTGTCCCTGTTGTTAATTAATCACTGAGGACTGTCGGTTGATATCTGACATAAAATAATAAGGTAGCTGAACTAATGTAGACCCTGGGTAAAACTGGATGAACTTGCTCATTTATCTCCATTTTCTCAGGTAAATAATACATCACTAGTGGCAGCCGGATAAGTAGATAATCCCCACACTAACATAAGCATACCCTGGCCATCTAGTATTTGTTACAGACCTGATTCCAAGCTCTGCCTTCCCAAAGCCATCCAGTGACTTGATGATGAGTCACGTCACAGGGGAGTTTTCTACCCTCTGACAGCTTGGTTACCAGGTAACAAACCTGACATCCGGATTTTTTGTTCCTATTGTCCGGCATCGCCTAATGATGGATAATGGCGGGTAATGACGACTAATGACCTCACAACAGCTAAATGGCCAGGGCAGGTCGGCAGGGATAATCAGTGGTAACAAACCAAATCGGGATCTATGGAAACGTCTATAGGTCTCATTACAGATGAACTTATACGCTGTTCACATTTTGACATTTCTTCAAATCAGAGCGCATATTGCGGTAGGTCAGCGATTGGCTTAACTTCACAGCTTTGAATGGTGATGCCATTTCAAAATCTTTTACTTATAATATGGATATCTTTCCATAACCTTTCAGACGGATCTCAAATGATTCAATGGATTTACTTTCAGCATTAAAAAAACACAGTTAGATAGATTGTTTAATGGGGACATAGTTTTTTTTTTCAACTAACCTCCCTTTCCACAATATTTCCAATGGTTAAGAAAATAGAAAAGTTAATGCAATATGCCATCACAATAGTACTGAAATGCCAATAATGCTATAAACACATGTCTAGGGCATAAATGCAAATGATCTTACATATCATGACATGTCAAACTAGATGTTGTAGGAAGTCAGATAAATTCTCGTACTAACATCTT
>JBCEWB010372675.1:7500-21053 GCA_039654565.1 Peronia peronii
CATTGCTTTGATATACATACAGACACAGGAACACCGACACACGCACACACACACACACAGACAGACACAGGCAAACTCTCATGCAGACTCACACATTCCCAAAGGCATGGTCACCTTGCCCGATCTGTAGCAGTAGCTCAGCTGTGAGAGCCAAGTTCAGCAATTCCCCCCCCCCCCACCCCCCACCCCCTCAATAGTACCAGAAGTGGGTCAACGATGTTTGTGAGGTCGGGCTCTGCTTCCTGTTTCCCACACAGTACATCCTGACTCTCTCTGCCACAGAAGATCGGCATGACCTATCATTTGTTTTAATGAAGCCCTTGGCTGGCCGGCCCCCATAGTGAGCTGGGAAAGGTTTCTTAGCAGTTTTCATAGACAACAGGGAATGAGCACGGAGAAAATTACTTAGTCGAACAAAGAATAATTGTAAAATTATCCCGTCAACCTTTTGCAGACTAATGTAACTATGGAAAACAATAGCGACTAGAAAATGGCTCATTCAGAGAATAGTCACACATACTGGGGGCTTGGGAGCGGGGGGGGGGGGAGGGGGGAGTGATACAAATTGAAAGAATCTGAGTTGTCCTCTGGAATGCTATGTAAATAAATAAGTGTTCATACGTGGGGAATACCCAAATATTGGTTTAAAAGAGAGGATTTGCTTTGAAGATTAGTACATGAAATTTACAGCTGATACGAATGTGCCATAAATACTTAATATACATGTCCTGTTTTTTCATTTTCTTTTCAGAGACAGTGCTCTGTTTATTCATATATATTTATATCCACAATCTGCTCATAGACGGTGTCTTTGTTTTTCACCTTTCTGTGACGATTCTCGTGATCCCGATTTATTATCTCTTCTGTTGTGGAAACTGTGGCTTACGTGAACCTTTGACAGCACAGAGCTCCACCCATAATTCTGTAGCAAGCGCAGTCCTATGCTTTGATAGAACGACAGTTTTAGAGACTATGTGTATGGATTGGATAGAGTTCTCAAATATCGCTGGCCAGAGTCACTGAAATTTTATAAAGAGTAGGGCTACAGTCATCACCTTATTGCACAGTCTGCGAGAGTTAAAAAATGTTAAAATATCGGGGACATATTCACGGCTATACTTTACAGTGAAAGAACAGTTTTGACAGGAAAGAGGCTGGGTAAGCAAGACCAAGAGAGAATAAGAGTGATATTCAGAAAAGTCTGGATCGCTGGATGGCAAAGGATGGACTCAGTAACTGGAAGTTCCTATGAACCATTGAATCATGAAAGATAATCGGGATGGAGGGGCAAGGTCGACTATGTCTGTTACAGATCTGGCACTTCAAGAAGAGAAACAATGGCGGTGGTCGTCAACTGGTTAATGAAGGAAAGAAAAAAGGAAACGGTGAAGACAGACAATGACACAAATAGATAAGACATGCTGAAAACATTCACTAGTGATAAAAAAGAAAAACGAAGGATAAGACCATGATTGAACTATAGTAATGTTTAAAAAATGTTATTGGAATATTCTGCTTGACCTCACCAACTTAATCTTAAGCCCGAACATTCTGGGAGCACTCGCCTGACCTATCACCAACCTCACAGACCACTAGAGGAAGCAATTATCGCCGGCAGCAAGCGACAGCGCCATTGACCCTTGTGTTTGCGAGGACCAACTCTGGTGGCGATCAGCAAATGTTAATGAGCCATCTATTCAGTCCTCTAAATTATTTCCCTCTGCTGAGCAGAACAAATATAAGTCTTTTCGATTTTGTTTTTCGGATCTTTCTTTCACTTGTCATTTTCTTATTGTCATAACAAATTTTGATCTTTAACGGCTACCAACATAATAGCATATTTGAAACGACATGGATATACTTCATTGACTGCCGGCATTGTTACCTGACGAGGGCTGTTAACCAGTTTTATGTCTTTAATTTAAAAATCTATAGTTTTTACATTTCATGGCGTAGGCTAACAATGCAACATCTGTTTTTTGTAAGATTAAAAGCTAAACAGGATGAAAAAGTCAGATTGAAGCTTCCTTATACAGATTTAGTTTAGTTTGTTTATGTTGTTGTTTTTTTTACACATTTTTTTGAAAATAGGTCAGATTCTGATGAAAATAAAACATTGAAAAATCGCTTGGGCTGTCTTTGATTGCCTGTTTTGTTCAGTGTAAGTGGTTGTGAAAAAGAATATAATGACAAATAAAATTACACAAAAGAAATACAGACATGTAGGTCTGAGTCCTGCCTGACAAATTATATCAATAATCTAAAAACATTCTGTTTATTCCTCTTTATTTTTGTGGCCATCCCTCTTTCCTTGATCATAGTTCTGAGATTCGCTGACCACGCTGCTATGTTTATCGATCAATAACGCCCCGGAAATGGCCCACGCTACCATAACTTCCGGCTCTTCTGGCGGTGAATGGTTCTACTTTGCTCTATAAAAACGACCCCGAGCATGGCCTAGTCTTAAAAACAATTAAGAGAATCCTGACAATTTTCCACAAACCCGATCAGTGAGGACGTCATTCACCGAAAGGTGGGCAATCCACGCATCTTTCAGCAACGTGAACAGTAGGCTCACTCAAAAGCGTTGTCTAAGTGTTTGTGTTTGTGTTGGGGTTTAACGACACATCAGCACGATCACGGCTATATTGTGCCAAACACGGTAAGATACGTTTACACGTCAAGGAGAAGAGAGGGGAGACAGAGGACAGAAGACAGGAGCAAGATGATAGAGAAGAAATGTCACCCTTGGAACGTCGAGGGTGGCATTCCATGGAAGACATCCCACCGATGGCAGGTTTTCACCGCCTGCAGGTGGGAGCAAAGAATCTACTTTTATACCGCGGGCCCCCACGGGGGAACGTTGTCTAACTGCTCAAGCATAGTCGATCCGTCTCAGTGGGACCTGTACAGTTTGCGCAGTACTTGGTGCAAACTTCAGAATGACTAGCAACAGCACCTACACATTTAAGCAAGAAAAATGCAATACTCAAGCATTGTAAAGAATGGAAAAAAAATCACGAGTATTATGTAAAACGAGCAGCAAGCGAAAACAAACAAAACAAAAACTTATCTTGATAAGAAAAAAAAAAGAAAAAAAAAATGTTCTATTAACTTGATGAATTTGTCACGATCTGCCCTTGAGTAGGTTTTACGAACAAAAGAAGAACGAGTGAGGGTGATTATTTATTGATTGATTTTTTAAACATTTTTTCCAGTGTTTGTTTGTACGGGAGGTAGTTGGGGGCTAATTTTTCTGCAGACTCATACATCTAGTATGGAATACAATTTAAACAACCTATGCAATCTTTTTCTTCTCTCTGTTTCTTTTTCAGATCACTGTCTTTGTTACCTACGCCTGCAGTTTTTCCTCAGTGTGGCTAATAGTTCTGGTGTCACATGAGAACTATGTGCGCATAGCCCGTCCGCACCAAGTGAAGATTTATTGCACACCACGGCGTGCACTCATCAACATCATTGCCGTTTTCGTCAGCGCCATCGTCGTCTATCATTTCCATCTATGGACGACGAAAGTGGTGGAGGATGATAATCATGAGATGATGTGCATGGCCCTGGCAAGGTGAGATTGTGGTATGACCCATGAACTGGCGGATTGACAGACAGACAGACAGATAGACCGAGTGACAGACAGGCGAGACAGACAGACTGAAAGACGGATAGATGGATTGGTAGATGGCTGGAAGGATGGATGGATGGATGGATGGATGGATGAATGAATGAGTAGATGCTTAGAGGAAGGTTGGATAGATGGATGGAATCAGTATGGGCTATATACCATCTGCTTAGTTATGTGATATCTTAATAACCATATCTCTACAATTATGTGAAACTATATACACAGTTACATATACTGTATATACAGAGAAGTATTATACATACATAGAGATGTGATTTTTTTTTTCAGTCACAGTTCTATCATATCTCCAGATTTTGCAATACCTTCACAATGATATGATACACAAAGGATTATAGTAAATCTCCAGAGGCTTATGATAAGATGAGGGATCTTTCTCTAAAGGCCAGTACTTAGTGGAAAAAAAAGAAGTAGGGTGAGCCATACATTGTATGTTCTTGGAGCGAAACGTCTCGGCTATTGACCAGAAAATGAGACCCCGGAGACGAGGAAATTGCTGTCCGTAAGGGAAAGAATTAGGAACCTGTCGAGTTTCATTAACCAGGGCCGGAGTTATAGAACGGTCGATAAAAATCAAAACAGTCCAACCGTCAGTCTCTCCTAGTTAGATGTCAGTTTGTTCTCCGATATCAGTCTTTCAACGTCAGTCCTTCACCCCACCTCCCCGACTGTTTTTCTTTCAAAGAATTTGACTTCTGTGTCCTTGTATTGATTGTTGTATCATCAACATCCTCATCATCATCCTTATTGTTATTGTCATCATCACAATTTTATAAAAAAATGTTTGAAAAATATAAGACGACTATCTACCGGCAACCAATCAAATATATCAATAAGAATCAAACGACAATATGAAGAATTCTATATGGTAGAAATTGAATAAATTTGTATCACTAGCTATCATCATCGTCATCATCATCTATTCTTATCATCGTTATGTTATCTATCATTGTCATCGTCATTTTTTTTACAAATATCTTAAAATCTAAGATGGGCAAAGCAACAACAACAACAACAACAGCAGTAACATCAACAACAACAACAACAGCCACAAACAACAACAACAAAAACAAAACAAAAATCTGTGAATTTCATGTATACAAAATCGAATTAAGTGACGTTGCTGGCCGAATTTTTGAATGTTTTTGGTTCTTCATGGTCATCGCCATTTCATCGCCATTATCATTTGACAGTATGGTACTTATCTCGTATCTTTCTAGACAAATAGTGAAAGAATATCCAAGAACATTAAAATTGTCGTTATTCACGTCATTATCATTGTCACGAACTTTGAATGTGAATGAGTGTTAGTTGTGACGTTGTAAGTGGTAACAGGCGGTGAATGCGGACGAGACGCATACAAGAACAGAGAAATAAGAACAGGAATCCGCGACGTCGAAATGGTGCAGAATTTATTGCATGTGTTTGGTAACAATACAAACTTCAGAGCAGCTGTCTAACTCCGATGCATACGACACTCACTGCATTGCACTTTCGCCTTTCCTCTCCGGCTGAGCCATTGTATAGACACCAGCCCGTCTCGAACTCTCTCGAACCTACTAGTCCTCACTGTCTCGAACTCTCTCGAACCTACCAGTCCTCACTACCATTATCGCTACACATAAAACCATGACGTAGTGCTCACACGTGACCTACTTCACACACACAAGATCTGACTAAAAACCATCCTGTATAAAATGGTTACAGAGTATCTCAGACACGTTCGGTGACCCAGTATTTCCACGGGCCAGCATATCTACGCTCACAACACACACTTACATGGGCCCAGTATATACAATTACGATCCGCTAAACATCGCTCACAACACACACTGGCGTGTACCCAGCTTATATAATCATGATTCGTTACAATTATCAGCATCATCAACATCGAAATAAATATCATGGCTACTAAGATAAAGACCGCCTAATAGCTTCCATATTGATTTTTAACTAAATATTATATTCACAAGTGAAACAAATACCTACAGGAGTTATCATTTTTTTTTTGCTTCATTATGCATATTTGTATGAGTGTATGTTCATCCATATAGACTATGTCATAAATGAGTTGTGACCTGTTAAGAGGAAACTATCCTTTGACCGCCTGACAGCCTCATCGAAGACTATGGCACTGACCATGATTGCTGGAAGACTCTAAATAATAACCGACTGTCCTGGCCTGGCGGAGATGGCAACGGGGCGGCCCAATACGATGTTCCAAGTTGATTGTTCATGGCTCGCAGCTCATGGCTCAGGGCTCAGGGGTCAGAGCCCAGGGCTCAGGGCTCAGGACTCACAGTTTCAGGCTCACGGCTCACGGATCACAGCTTCAGGCTCAGCGGCTCATGGCTCAGGGCTCAGGATTCAGGGCTCAGGTTCACGGCTCACAGCTCGAGGCTAGAGGCTCACAGTTCCGGGTTCGGGGTTCAGGGCTGAGTGCTTAGGGTTCAGGGCTCAGGGTCAGGGTTCAGGGCTCACAGCTCCCAGCTCACATTCACAGGACTCTCAGGGCTCAGGATTCAGGCTCAAGACTGAGGGATATTGGCTCAAGACTCAGGGCACATGGCTCGCAGCTGGTTTTGATAACTTCATCCATGTCAGCTGATCTCTGATCTAGATTTGGGTTGTGAATATTGACATTGCTTTGGTTCACTTTTCATGAATCTGGCATTTACAAAAATTGAACTTCAATGATTGAATTGCAGCCTGTCGTGACGTTTAAGTTCTAAGTCAGCTTTCAAACGTTCTCTGAAGAAAATGTTAATCACATTTTGAGTCATGCAAGGCAGGTGTCCTTTTGCAAATGATGGACATTCATTTCCACAGCACGTCGAGCTGTATTCAAAGCTTAAGCAAGAACACCTCGCCAGTGGGGTTTTCATAATTAGCTGTCCGGTGTCAGACAAACGTTATATTATATCAGCAATCTTCACTCCAAGTGACGGAATCTACTTGAAGTCTGGTCTACCAAAGCCTTTGATATTCACTTTTCTTGACTTTTGTTCTTGTTGTTAATAAAAGAAAGCTAACATCTTTCTGTGTTGATAGAACATACCTGGATGTAGCAATTCATTATGTTTTCACCTAACCGGAAGTATCTGTACTATAAATCTACAACAAACCCATAAAAGGCTTATGGACTTGAAAACTGCTGAAATTTGGCTCACAGAATGGCTGTATAAAGAGCTGTATTTCTACATACATAAATCCGGAAAAAGCTTTTTTATATCTGACATTATTCGAAAAAGGCGATAATAACTGAATAGTAAATTCTCTAAGATATTTGATCCGAATTGTACGTTGAATAATATGACATATTATCTTATTGCCCTTCCACTTGCGCTCACAGAGCATCCAGAACAACAAACACGTTTTCTTTTGAGTAAGATGGGTTCTCTACAAGTATCACAGAAAATAGGAAACTGCAGTAAGGTTATCGGTAATGCTTACGACTAGTGGATACTTGTTCATTGTTCTATCATCTCTGAGACAAAGTTCTGTGCACGGCTTTGCATTGTCAGCCGAGATGTCCTCACCCGATACATGTAATGATGTGGGTGATCCTTCTTTCCAGGAAAGGGGCTAACAGCAATATGTACAATTTATGAGCTGAAGGAAAGACAGAACATTGCACAATGCACTGAACTCTTTGTAACGATGAAAGGATCTGTCTAAAGTACAAGGCCTTAAAAATTTAATCCAATTGTCTGGGACAGGAGAAGGAATTGCTATAAAAAAATCGTGGCAAAATGGGTTCTTAATTAGAGGAGAAACACACGAGAAAAAAAGAATGGATGGATGGACAGACAGAATATCCATGGATGGCTGGATAGATGGACGCACAGGGATGGTTGGAGGATGGATGGAGGATTGAATGGATGGATGGATTGATGGGTGGATAATTGGATGGATGGGTGGATGAATGGAGGGATGAATGGAATGATGAATGTACGGACAGAGGAGTGGATTTCGCACAGTAGCAATAATTGCTATTGTAGCACCGCCCGGCCCAGCTTTCGTGAGGATTGCACAAGAAATAAACAATAACAACATTGAAAGAGAGAGAGAGAGACAGAGCGAGAGAGAAATGGTACAGGGATAGGATGCCTAGGATCGGACTAGAAGTGGTGACCCAGTCGTGGTAAGAATGAAAGGAAGCAGAGAAACAATGAAACCAGCACAGGAAATCCAGAACACGAAGTGCAGTTGTAGAATCACAAAGTTCAACATGTAGATGAAGAATGGGTGGACAGAATACACAATGCATTAGACTATTAATATTGGACGAATTCGGAATAATCAACAGCAACAGCAATTGTAAAAGACACAGAGAAAGAGAGAGAGAGAGAGAGACAGAGAGAGAGACAGAGGGGGAGGGGCGGTGGGTAGGAAGGGGGAAGAGAGAAGGGGGAAGGAGGAGGGGGGGGGGGGAGGGTTTGGGTGAAAAGTCATGATACAGTTGTGGTTTGAAGAATGAAAGAATGCAAAGGAACAACATCGCAGAAGCTACGACGCGACAATAGCAACAGCAACGAGAACATATCAACAATAACATCAACGACAACACAACAACAATAACGACAACAACAGCAATGAAAACGATAACATCAACAACAACAATAACAGCAACAACGATAACCACAAAACAACAAAGACAGACAAGAACAGTAACGACAACTACTTCAACCTCATCACGTATAGTATTTGCCACGATGACAAACGGAAGGCCAGAATGTCCTAACCCATGACTATAAAGAAGTGGGAATTGAGCAACAGCTGCACTAATACCCATTTTATTTGTGAGTGTGTGTGTATGTGTTATGAGAGGGAGAGGGATAAAATGACGGGTTTCACTAAGCTATGGGAAACAACAACGACCGGGTTGGACGGGGTATTGGGAGGGGGGGGGGGAGATTGGGCGGAGGGTGGGAGGGGAAGTTTCAAAAGAAGACTATACACCTAAAGCGACAAAACTTTCGTAACACAAAGAAAGACGGGAAAATGTTTAAGAATAAGGGACGATATCAACAACGAAGTCATCCTAAGAGAGAGAGAGAGAGAGCGAGTAAGAGAGAAACATAAAGAGGGAGAGACAGTGTGAGAGAGAGATGAGAAGCCAATTTCCGCCTCTATCCCTTTAATGGCACACGTCTCCAGTGTAGGTGAAAATGTCTTGGACGGTCCATTGTCACATCGATTGTCTATTGGATAAGTGTAATGGCAGCCCCACAGTCTCTGGGTGACGGAGAAAGGCATGCGAATGAGGAGGTGGAGAGAGGGGTGGGCGGGGGCAGGGAAGGGGGGGGGGATCGGGGGAGGCGGAGGGAAGGAGATGCTGGAGTGAAAGCGCTGGCTGTGCTAGAAGACATTATGTAATTATAAACTGCCATGGGCGAGCCAGCAATGCATGCATCTCATTAGAACTTGATAAAATGTTCATTAAATTTTGAGTCACCAGGGTCACCAGGTTTACCAAATTAAAGGTATTATTTCACAAAATGTTTATAAAACTCTGGAGTTAAGAAAGTCCTTCATTCTTGGGTAATTGCAAACAGAGTCGTAATAACGGTAAACTCTTATTATTATATGACCTTTTCAAAATGTTTATAAAGTTTAAGGTCCTAGAAAGCAAAGACCCCTTGTATATCCACGGATGGCTGTGACCATTTAATTGGTGAACTGCACAATAGTTTCAGTAAATATAACGCCCAAACTGTTCTCCCAAATCGGACAGGTAAGTGTGAAATTGGCTACGTGTATTTCACTTGATAAATGTTCCTTTCAAAGTATAGTTCGTGAAGGAGAATTGCCCTTCAAGTTACTGAAACCTGAACAGTACATATCTGGAACAGTCTTCAGTTGTCAAAGTTCAGTAGTCCATAAAAGATTGATAGTTTGGAAGCCAGTGAGTGTTAATGCCCCCCAAAACACTGGTTTCTAATTTCTACGTTCAGTTTGTCTTTTGAACCATTGGATCACAGCGGATCTTTATGGGTGTTATCCAAATTATTGAATGATGAAATGTAACTACATTTCTGCAAAATCATTATTTGTAAACGATAAATATTAAACGTCTCAGATATTATCACCTTCGAAAAGACAGGTGTTTGCTGTGGTCGGTTGGCATCGTTTAGTCTGGTGCTACGGAATCGGTTCTGCAGAGCTGGGCCTGGATCTTTTTCTTTATCTTTTTGCCTCAGCTTGTAGAATAAGTGAATCCTAAAACTGGAAAAGGACTTACCGCACGGCCTGCAGGATAAGGGACTCCTAAAATTTATTGGACAAGGCTTTGTCGTACAGCCTGTAGAATAACTGACTCCTAAAACTGGGCATACCTTTGTCGCACAGCCTGTAAGATAAGTGACACCTAAACCCGGACAAGGCTTTGTTGCACAGCCTGTAAGATAAGTGACTCCTAAAACTGGACAAGGCTTTGTCGCACAGCTTGTAAGATAAGTGACTCCTAAAACTGGACAAGGCTTTGTCCCACAGCCTGTAAGATAAGTGACTCCTAAAACTGGACAAGGCTTTGTCGCACAGCCTGTAAATTAAGTGACTCCTAAAACTGGATAAGGCTTTGTCACACAGCCTGTCGTTAAGCCATTCATTCAGAAGCTATGGCATTCCATTTGTCAAGGGTCAAATTCCAAGGCCTATGAATGCTTTTGGCAGACATCCTTGTAACCAAAGTGCAATCTGCGTTTGAGACGTTTACCCTATATTAATTTCATGTATAGGATATTCTTGGGAATTCGGTCATCATTCATTCTTAGAATCTTTCCACGATAATGGGTAGTATGATGCAAATGTCTACAGAATTATTGGGTCCCTAAGGACATTGTCCATAAGTCTAGTATCTGACTCAATCCTCGGGGTTCTCACGATGGCATGACTAAGATGTAGATCCATATTATTATCTGGATATTGCCCTGTCATGAACTAGTCGATGACCGCAGTCGTTACTGGACATTGACACTGACTGCCCATTACATTTTTAGTTATATAATACAACACACACATAATAAATATGAATTACATAATACAAACATATATATGATACCTGCAAAGAAAAGAAAGGCAATAAGATGCACACGATTATACTGATGAATACCCTGTGACTGACAGTGTATTTCGGCTTGTTAATTATTGGATTGCAAGTGAAATTTAAAATATCTTTTCAAAATAATTGATGGTATTTTTAGCAGCTTGTCAGTGGATTTTCACTGGAATTCTCTGTTTTAATTGACCATTGCATTGTTACTGAAAGACAGTGACCTACTTTTGGCAGAACGTTCATATAGCATTTATAGGACATTTGGTGTGCGGTTTGGCTTGATGCCGGCTAAATGGATGTTTTATTGATTGTGAATAGGAAAAAAGGAGAAAAGGAAGGAGAAGACAAAGACAGAAAACAATGGAAGAAAGACAGAAAGAAAGAACAAAATAAACAAATAAAAAGAAAGAACCAAAAAAAAAAAAAAAAGGAATGACAGAAAGAAAGAAAGAGTAAAAAAAGAAAGAACGAGAAAAAAGAAACCTTTATTAAATTGTTGGCTGCACCTGATGTTGCCACACAATATAGGAGGAAACAGCTCTCTACCATTGATGTAGCAGATGCTTTGTTCTAGAGCAGTGGTTACCAACGTTTTTGCACTGGCGATCCCCTACCCTAAAGCTAACAAGCCATGCGACCCCCCACTATTAGCATCTTCATTTTATATTTTATTTTCTGTGATGGAGAGAGAAAGAAATACTGAAGAAAAAAAAAACACACACACACAAACAAAAATATATAAGGGCATAAAATAATGTAATTGATGAGTTGAAATTAATTTTACCCCAAACCACTTTCAGCAAGGCTCCGCGACCCCCCTGTCAAGGCTTTGGCACCCCTTGCTCTATAGCGTTGGCGTTCATGTCCTTCCTGACGTTCCGATCTCTCGTTCCTGTTAGCACTTTGTTCGAGCTGTAAACTTTGAGCCAAGATGCTAAACTGTCCAAAACCTTCTCTTGCTTTCTTCCTTGCCTCCTTCTTTCTTCTAGCATCCCTATGGTGCGGTGGCAAAGTGATCCTGATGCTCTCATCTGATGACATGGTCGACGAAGGGGAATTTACAGTTACATAATTATTTCGATGATAATAGCAGAACACAGGGTATCGGGAAAAACCGAAGACGGATGTACGTCAGGCGTTTTCCTATGTCATTAAATCACTAACACTACTCACTATTATTATTATTTGGAGAGCATCGAGGTTCAATAGGCTTTGAGTCTGTCACTCATAGCGAAAGGTTTTAGTTATAAATTTCCTACCAACCGAAACAGGGCCAAGCCAAGCAGTGAGGCAAACTTACGGCCGAGGCCAGGCCACGGTCATGGGTCAGGGGGATTTCTCGGGATTTTGTTGAACTCTACTGATCTGTATTCGCCCATTTAAGGATTACATCACTCGATTTTTTTTTTTTTTTGCTGGCTGTCCAGGGCAATGGAAGCAGCCTGCCTAACCCCCATGTACAATCTGATAATTCGCAGATATCACAAGCTTCTGGTCACCATCAATGTCCTTGACCTCGTGTTGACCTTGATCATCCCTGTGCTGCTGGTAGCTGGTCTGATGTTGGCGACCTTGGTGGCCGTGGTACAGGCTGTCAAACGGAAGAATAGACTCACAGAGAATTTGATTGCTCACAACAGGCAAGTAGAAGACCATAGGATAGACGCCAGGTAACTACAGTAAATTTGTAATATCGGTGGTGCACGACTCTTGCACGAAATGCTATATCTATCACTGTTGTATTAGACATAGAGGCACCTCAGTACTTTAGACCACAAGAAGTTTCATTATCATTTTTCAAAATAATTTTTCTTACATTGTTCATGTAGTAACATTGTCGTATGTTAGAATTCTTTTCATACTGTATAAATACGTGTATTTCCATTGTAATAATCAAGAAACAAGTATACACCTGTTCAAGGGCAGATATCAGTATAACTGACATACATGCATATACTACAGAACGCTAGATTTGCCCTAACCAGTGCACCAACATTTTAATGTAGTATCACAGAACTCCCTGTTGAAAAGTGTTTCAGAAGTGTAAAATATAAAGCCGCTGTATAGATTTGTTCTTACACAGTGTATCTTACCATTATTTCAAACCAGATTAGTACCATTGGAACGCAACAGTTTATTAGTTATGTGTATGTACAGCTCATCATTACAGTAGCAGTTCAACCCTATATCACACAGAGTAGTAAAGTTGTAATGTAGTGGTACTACATCTGCCATGTGCATGTAGTCATTGCAACAATCTTTTAACCCTGAACAATCCGGTGTGGTAAAATCTATGCAGGTACTTCAGATATAATCTTTGCAGTAGCATTTAAATTCTATAGAGACCAAACTGACGTCATGAAAATACCGTAACTGTATTGCATCGTGACATAGTGAAATATGTTTATGGCGATATAGGAGTATGCCAGTCACGTACGAATCTGTGTATCAGCATTGCAAAGAAAGTGCACACTGGGTCAGCGTATTGTTATTGAGATACAGTGTCAGACAGTCACTATTTCAGCACTGTCATTATTATAACTACACCAGCCTTATAAATCATCCTATAATCATTGCAATATAATACATCTGTCATGCACAAGCCCGTATACGCCATTGTAAATGGAAGTACAGTGATAATCAACAGCGTCCAAGTGCAGATATCATCACAGTAAATAATCCTATAGTAGTACATAATAATATGTCCTACACAATTCAATATATCATCATTCTATTATATTACATGTATAGATATATATATATGTATATGACATGATACATGTGTATAGTAAATATATATATATAGAGAGAGAGAGAGAAAGAGACAAGCAATTCATATGGC
>JBCEWB010372894.1:6956-21047 GCA_039654565.1 Peronia peronii
CCTGGATATCCTAAATGAGAAAATAGTTTCAGAGTATCAAGTAACAATGTAAAATGGCCAACATTAAACTGATATCAAATTCAGTATGCCTTAGGGCAAAACTGCTTTTTTGTTTTAAATACCCCACCCAGTCCTGGAAGAAATTATATCAATTAGCTTGATGATTCACTCGGACGAGCCACTCACAACTTCATTTTAAATTCTATACTAAAGAAAAAAGTCTTCTTTCAAATCCAAGTTGTCCAGTCTCAGTGCTTGCAAAAATAAAAACAATTGTCATCCATATTCTTATAAAGAAGGTTTACTGGCATTTGAACAGTTACAGATATTAGGGAAAAAAACAAATGTTAATCACATCAAAAAATGTTTTAATTTACTACAGTCACAACAAGTTGAGGGACCCACTTGACAGGTAAAGGTGGGACCCAATAGTTCCATGGATGAATAAAAGGATGACACGCAAACTTTTACATCACAACTTTTCTTTATCTGATGGATTTCTAGAGCCTGGACAGGATATTAGCGATCGATTATGATCCAAACTTACTGAGATGGAGTCCACAATGGCCTGGGCTTTGTCTTTGACCTTTTGCACCTGGGCCTTGACCTTCTCAGCAGCCTGGGCCTTGACCGTCACCTCAGCCAACACTTGGTCAGCTTTTTTAGAGGCCACAGCCAACTCTTTCTCCTTGACCGCCAGTTCTTTGCTCAGCTCATTGACTGACTCTGTGGCTTCAATCAATTTCTCCAAGCCTGACAGAGTAGGCAAAGCACAATATTCAGATCATAGTCACCACTTATCATTCAGTGGGGACATAAAGAAACAAAAATTATTCCTATAACAGTCACCTTTCAATGGTTTTCAGGGTATCACATTTCACCAGAAACAAATACAGTGGTCTCCATCTAAGAACCCTGTCATCAGAAGACAAAAAAAGCAGGCTCTTAGGCGGACGGGTTCTTAGGCGGATTGAAAAGTTACGCAGCCCATCTAACCACAGGTTGTCTTCACTACTATGATTAGTTGATCGTTACCATTAGTTAAATATTTATCTATGGGAATAAGTACAGCCTTCTTCCCTGTGTGTGAGTGTTATAATTAGATCTAGCAATCCCTGATCTTTTTTTTTTGCGTATAATTACATCAGTACTGCCCAGCGTTTAAACGTCGAGTGAGTTTTCATATAACGGTATCATTGTTGAAAACATGATATTGCTATGCTACCGTACGGATAATCACACGAGTGACTCAAGTGTTTACAGACCGACCAAAGTAGCAAACAACTGACCAGTCAGGAGGCTAAACTTACTCCTCCTTATCCACAGAGCCAATCACAAATGCTGTCCCACGTGTTGTCAGACAAAGAAATGCTTATGGGTTAGTCCACAATGTGGCCTGATTATGCAGTCATATATCAACCATCACTTCCACTCCTTTATCTACCTGTTCTCTCCACTCCTGTCCCCATTTTACTGCACATCTAGCAATGCATTTCTCTCAAGTGGACAATATGATGTGAAATTACACTATATGTACTCGCGTGTCTTGGCCCAACATCGGGCTCTTAGGCGGATTTTTTACTTTTGGGAGCGGGCTCTTAGAAGGGTAAATTATAGCGGAAAAATTCCGTTTTGCAGCAGAGACGGGTTCTTAGGTGGACCGGGCTCTTAGGCAGAGGGTTCTCAGGTGGAGACCACTGCACTACTGAGAGTAAAGAGTACAATTCACATTCCGTCACATGTCAATGATTTTTTTTCATAATTTAACCTTCTAAATATGACAAAATTTGTTCAATCATGAGAGAGCAGTATATATTAACCCTTTCACTGTTACTAGACGTAATGCTCATTTTATTGTCTTTGCTATATTAAAATCTATGACTATTTGCAAAGTGTTCATTTCCAGCTATATATGTTTTTCGCAGCATTTTTGTTCATTTAGTTTAATTTGTAGCAGCCAAATCTAAATTATTTGGATCAATGTCTCAAAATTCTGTCAGTTGCAGTCTTGGCAGCACAGGTTCAATAGTTCTCCATATGATCTGACATTTTAACATGTGCTTTTTTTTGTAATGTTATTGCTTTATGATGACAAAAGAACAAAGGCATAATTCTACTATCTTCAAGAGAGATAAAAAAAAGTTTCGAATTTCAACAGCCCTATAATTAAAAACAATATCCTTTGTGGCACTAATTATTTGGTCATTTAATATTGGAGTTTTGAGACCCTGACATAAATATATGTCATGCTAAACTGATCACTATCTGTGTCTTTTTTGTTTTTTTCTTCGCTCAATTTGGGTTCAACTGGATTATGTCTATCATTTCTCTGTTATTATTAAGTCATCCCTCCGTCTTAATCCCTTAGTCTACCTGTGTTCATGCGGTGAGCCAGCAAGCCAATCTCTTCTTTCTTCTCCTTGTAGATGATTTTGTAGCCTGAGATGAAAGACAGGTAAGACTTGGGGGTGACATGCGTCTGACGACGGAACCGTTGGAAGTAATCGACGCATATCTCTGCCACCATATCCTGGAAACAACCAAAGGAACACACCACACAAAATTTAGAAACTCCAAAAGGTCCAAGAGAGTCTGAATACCATCATTCATACTAAACTGTATGGGTGACAGTACTGAGTTTGCTTATTTCCCTAACATCACATTTCGATGCTAGAAAGCCATCACTGGCTTTCACAGCTTTCATTCATTGACTTAAAAGTGTCCTGGGACTCAATTTTTTAATATAGCAAGTAAAAAACAACTATTTTGTTCAGTTTACTGAAAATGTCAATGAAATCCTTTGAAATGGAGGTATGGGTAGCAACATGTTATCTTGTGGTGTATTATTCTTTAAATTTTGACTTTTGGCACATGGTGATTTCCTTTTACCCTATTCACACAGAAGTGTCATATCCTGAAAATCTTGCTTTTGAAAACTTTTACACTTAGACATGCTTCAGTTGAAATAGATAAATTTATGTGTAATTTTACAGTCATTATTATCCTGGCCCTAAATGTGTTAGCCAAAGTCTTGGATGAGAAGATGTAACACATTGCTAGCTTGGTCTAAAGTATTCCCCTAACCTGGAAAAGACCCATGGTGTTGACCACAGCTGTTTTGACTGTCGGGGTGCAGGTGATGTCAAAAGAGGACAGGAAATGATTAGACACAGCGATAAGAGCATCTTTTGGCCATCGCTGGAACCAGTCCATTGTGCAGCCAGAAATGAGACCTGGGAACTTCAAGGAGCGGTTACGGAACTTTTCTCCCACCTGTCAGAGATGAAAGGAAAACAGATTTTTTTTAACAATATGTTCATTCTGTGCTAACAAAACAATGAGCAAATGCATAAGTGACTATGCTGAGAAATAATTGCCCTAAAGTTCATGGGATAAGCAGGAAAAAGAGAATTATGGTGGGAAAAGTAAGAAAGAAAGAAAGAATGATAGAAAAAAAAAGACAAAAGAAAGAAAGACAAACAGAAAGAAAGAACAAAAGAAAGAAAGAAAGAAAGAAAGAAAATGACTAATAATGAATAACAGTTGAAATGCAAAACATATCCATTCATCCATAATTTAATTTTCCGTCTCAATCTGATGCAGTGGTTTCACAAAAGTCATACTGAGCTAATCCTTCTTGTTTTGTTGTCAAATCTACCCATTTCACTTACAGGAGAAAAGCAGAGAGCAACGTGCAGGTTCTCTCTGACTCTGGTCAGATAATAGTCATACAGATTCTCATTGGTTGGTGGTCTGCGAGGGAACTCCTTCTTCATGGTGGCCACCAGCTCTTGTAAGATTTCATCCATTTCATCTCTAGCGAACAGGCCAGACACCTGCAAAGAGAATTACGTTGAGCTACAATATATCTATGTTGGTCATATCCCACACAAAATTCAGCTTCTTTGATTCACAGTAGTTCTTCAATTCTCTTTGTTTTTCAGCTTTCATGAGCAGTCTTTTTCACATTCTATACAAATTTCATCATCAACCAGAAAGAGTGGTTCCTTTGTTCTGAATAGCTCTTTTCCTCTTGAGCAGTTGTTTAATTTGTGGCTGTTGCACAATCCATTACAAAAACTGTTAATTTTAACAAAGAAATCTAGAAACATATTATCAGAGAATTAATTTCTTATAAGTAAGAGTACATCAATTTTAATAATCCTAGCTGACCTAGTAAGGCAGGGGTATTCCACTTTATGACATTAGCTTTGGTATGTAGGATTGCACTTTAAATACTGCTTCTAATATTTTTTCTATGCTTAAACTTATTCATTTCTTTTAGTTTTCTAATCTTGTATATATCTACCATTACACAATATTGTGACTTTTCTTTTTCTGTTCTATGTCTAATCAGTTATTTTCATCTCTTTGCAGATGGTTTTCCCCATTCTCATCTGCATCAAGTTGTTTTATTACATCTGAAATTACTTCATACTCATTCTACAATATTCTTTGTTCTGTCTGACCAGTTATCCACTTCTTTCCATTCTCTTCCCCTTCACTACTTCATAAAAAATGTTGTTCCCCTACTATTTGTATTATGCCTATTCATGCCTAATGTCTATTCATCATATAAAAATCCATCAATATTGAGATGCAGACATAGAAAAAGTAACTGACAAGAGGATATCTTGGAAATCAGCTGTCACAGGCAGAGTGAAACCGAACAAGGCCAAGAGAACTCAAGAGTGGGAAGAAGAGTGAGGAAAAATTCAGGCAGCATCTCCCATACCACAATCAAGCTGCAATTTCTGAGGTAGCATAATATCTCTCACACATTGACCTCTACAGAGATGAAATGAAATGCTCCTCAAAGCCAAAAGTTACACTATTCATGGTCATTTGTGACCAAAGCAGGCTGCCCATCTATTCATCCAATCCATGCCTTTCATCAATTTTTAGCTAACTGACCTCTCCGGAAGACAGGATATTGTTCATGTATTCTAGGAAGGCCTCATCTTTAATCTCATTGTCGGTGAAGAGGAATGTGATACCCTTGCCAGATTGACCAGCTGTGCGGTACAAATACTTCAAGTCATCAAGCAAGTTGGACACATTGTATGATCTGTGGAAGTGAGATGAGAGTAGAGTACAGATATCATTATTTTTGGTGTTGTATTTAGTTTCTTTGCTAGTAACTGATTGACCATTACGTCATCAAGTAGAAAGCAGTCACAAAGCACAGCTGATGCTTAATGCTTCATCTACATAGCACTGACATCCTATAGCTAACTATGTTTGGTGAGAAACACCCATTGCTGAACTATATGTATATGTAAGGACATTATATTTTTATATTCAAAGGTTAAAACCACTTTGGACAGAGCAGAAACAGTGTCTAGAGCTTGTCGCATTTTTGCCAACTTAGAATGTGATGTCATATTTTCAATTAAGATGACTGTCATTTAGGCTTACATAAAGTCATATCATATTTCAAATTAAATTGAGTGTCAAACTTTGGTGCCACATTATGAATAAAGCAGTGAATCAAAATAATACTTTATGTCACACAAGGCAAAGAACCAAGAAATGTCTTTATACCTCGTCAGTGTGATCTGGAAAGTGGAGTATCCAGCAATGAAAGAGGCTAGTCTGGTCAAGCTCTGTTTGCCAGAACCACCTACACCCACCAGGAGGGCATGACCACGTGGAGTGCGGATAATACGGGAGATCTTCACCAAGTTGGTCATGGCATCCTACAGAAAAATACGAATGAAGCAGACTTAAAGATCATTCCCTTATATTTCACAAATTTGGTTATATAAAATATTAACAGAACTCTACCCAGACACAAATGCACTGAAACCTACCATGGTATTAAACTTTCGGCTGCATAAATATTCAACATAAAAATGCATTTGTTGCATTGCTGTCTGTCAAAATTTTGCAAGGCTTTTTAAATCAAAAATAATGTTCACATATGTTCTTGTTACATAGTGTAAACATTGATAGCTGACAAATCAAATGAAAAATTTGAGTTTTATAATCCAGATTTACTACTTCCAAAGTTTAAAGTAACTGTCTTTAAATAAAAATTTCTTTTTATCGTGAGACTTTTTTTTAGTTTGATCCAAAACATCTCTCTGCTTTCATGAGAGAAGTATTGATTGCTTATATTTATATGTTACCTATCTCTTCACAACTCCTTTTTCTATGTATATTGGTACCTTTGTTTCATAGCTGTTAAAGCAGATCCCCCCCCCCTCCCCCTTCCTCCATGATAGAAGACAATACAAGTGTTGGAGGCAGTTCTGGAGATGAATGACAAGGATACTACCTTGAAGAAGACCAGATCCATGGCACTGCCACGAATGGTTTCATTGTAACCCTGCTGGTAGGTTTGCAGTTTCTCAGCCAGGACTTCAAGCGAAGGAATTGGCTCATAGATCTTTGGAGCATCTAAGTCAGCATCTTCAGCTTCCTCACCTGGTAGAGAATCAGTCAGGGAAAAGTTATTCCTACAGGGAAAAATTATTCTATCAGGGAAAAGTTATTCTTCCATGGACAAAAATATTCAATCAGGAGAAAATGATTCAGTCAGAGAAAAATTAGATACAGGAACCAAATTATCACCACATATTAAAGAGACCAATTTTTTTTTTTCACATTAAAACTTCAAATAACTATGGAGTGTCCAGTTATAGTCTATATGAGAACATGACTCTATAATCAATTGTAATATTTCCCAAAAGAGATCGGTGTTTGCTATAAATATGTAAAGCCTAATCAAGAGATGTTTGTTATATGAAAAACTAATCAAGAGTATAACAGAAATTCATTCTGCCAGTAGTGGTACATTTATCAACTTATTTTTTTGTTGTTGTTGTTTTGAGTCTGCCTTGTTCTATGCTGTTCATAATATTTTTGACCATATGCATGTGAGTGTGAATGTATGTTGCATATACATTGAGTCTCATCAACTGTGAAAGAACTTCTTTCTGAGGACAATTAAAGTTTATCTTATCTTATCATTAGTGACACAAACAAAAAAAGAGAGAATCACAGCAGGTTTTATGCAACTTCAAATTGGAATAAGATACCAACCAAAGAAATGATAAATATACAGTGTTGCAAATATAAATAAAAGAAACACGCACAAGCATGTGGTTGATGGGACAACAGAAATAACAAACAATATACAGATACAAATAAGAGCACTTAATTTGTCCACGTGACCAGTGCACAACATGTAGAAAAGTGCAAACAAAACATATGTCTTGCGCCCAGGGCAAATGAGTCGGAAGTCGCACGGGACGATCTCACAGCCATTTCTACCAATTTTCTGACTCAGATACCAAAATTTATATTTTTTTCAGGTTAAAAAAGGTTAAATTTTAATTCTATGAAGAAAAATAAGAAAGAAATTTGGTACCCGAGTCAGAAAATAGTTAAGAACAGGGCGACTTCTGACTCATTTGCCGTGGGCGTAAGACATATAAAGTATACAATAAAAGCATAGATTTACTACTTTTCTATACATCAGGCCTACCTACAAACACATACATGCATGCACATACATGCATACACATGCATACACATACATATATATATTCATACACAGATACACATCCAAACATACAAACAAGTACATAATGTGCTATTGTTTACAATTATCCATCCAAATTCTATAGCATTCTGACTGATGATAGTATGAAAGAGTTTTTATGTCTTTCTGTCATGACTTTTTTTCTGAAGATGCTTCCTGTATTCTAAATTTAATTGAACGTACTCAGGATTTAACCTTTTACCTTCTTTAAGGCACACATTATTTTATATATCCATAAAGATAATAGTTTGATGTTAATAAGTTTACTGACTTTGTTAATGATTCTATGTATCTTTTTCTTATTTATGTTTTTTGATGTTTTCAACACAAAAACTGTTTCCATATCACAAGATACTTTGAATTCTTTACAAATACAATACTTTTAGAATTTCAGTTCACTTTAAGAGATTTGAGTTTTCTCAGTAGGTAAATTTTGCCCTTTGTTATTGCATGGATGATTTCCATCTGAGTGTGCCAGTTTAACTGGCAATCTACATCAATTCTGAAATATTTGTACATGATAGCTTGATGAACTTCTTGTTTTCGACATATACAAATGATCAAATACATCTGCAAAAATAAATCTGCAGTCTCTGCAAAAATAGAAAACCATCTCCATTGTTTTATTGACATTGACTAAAAGAAAATTTGATTTAGATCAGTGTAGATACTCTTGAACTTCAACAAATTTGTTAGTTTCATTATCTAAGATCAAATCTTGGATGGTGGAATCATCTTTAACAAATGGACTTTAACAAATGAATATTAATGCAATACCGATAATGGCACTAGTAGTTATTGATATAATTTATTTAAAAAAACAGGACACATCACACATTTACCAACAAGATTGTGAACATAGTGTATGTGCCGTGCAACACCGACCCAAATGAGGTAACTGAAGTATTGATAAGTCAACAAATGATCAAAACAGTCTTTCACCACATGCCATCAAAGTCTTGAAACTATCACGACTGACATTCAATTGGTTGACAATATCACCAAAACAGGTTTTCACAAAGCCTAAAAATGAAGCATCTCAACATTTATAAAGATATTTGCATGCCACTTGAAGTTTGTCCAGCTTGTTTTTTATGATATATCCAAAGACCATGAAAGAAGAAATGGTCTCAAATTCCTCTCTGTGCCCTTCTTTAACATTGCCTTTCCTACCCTGCTTCTGTTGTTTCACTTGAGTGGGTGGTGTGTGTTACTACACATCACATATGGGTTTTAACTAAATCAATTCCATGCTCAAAAATAACACTTGATGAAGCCTCATCTGGATGAGACTAAAGTCTGAAGATATCTTTCACTTTCACAGCCATATCTCCATGGTTATTAGATCAATAAGTAGTCCCTCTATTATAATAACAGTTATTTGTGAGTGATCTGGATGAATTATTTAGATTTGAGATTGGTTTATACTATGGTGAAGGATTTACTCTCATGTTGTTTACCACTGTCCAGGATTCCTTAGAGAGAATGAGTTAAGCTTCTCAACATATTAGGTGAACATTTGATCAGTTTCTGCTCTAACATCAGATTTTTTAAGTTTAACTATTCTCTTTAGCAACAACAGGAATAATAAAAGAAGAATGTTCCAAACACACAATGCTTTCATCCTCACAATGAATACAATAATATGATGAAATACCACAGATAAGCATAATAATGAGAGCAAGAAAACACTGGCCTGGTGCCCCTGGTGCAGCAATAAAAAAATAAAAAAGGCATTAAATTACACAAGAGTGAAATTTATGCACCAAAGCATTGTTAAAAACTATCAAATTACATTTGACAGGACTAAAATTCATTCTTTATTTTGTGTCTTGCAGAAGTTGAAAACTGTTAATTTTGTCACATTGAAGCCCCTTGGCATTTAGTAATGCAAATGAAACGTGTCATTGTGTGACTGAGCAAAATCTACCTGTTGGTTCTGGGGCCTCACGCAGGAAGTCGACAAAGTATGGCTCAGCCTCCATTGCATTGGCCATAGCAGAGCCACAATCTTCTTCTGCCACCTGATTTGGGAGAAACAGAATTTATTCATTAAGCATGTAAAGACAAATGCAGATGGTGGCAAACTGCAGTGATTCCATGAGATGTAGAAGTGAGCCCGCAGTTACACGCAAATAGCTATCAAAAAACAGAGCTTTGCTCTTTCTTTCTTATGCAATGCATTCATTTGCTTCATATCTGCCAAGAATATTTATTATAGGTTTTATTGTATTTTGTATTTTTCAAATACATATTTTGGGACAAATGCCCACAATTGCAAAACATGACATATGAAACCTGCTATCTATGTTCAACTGACAATATGCAAGAGATGAAAATCTGAGCAAAATGCTAAACCATGCACATTTATTTCCCTACTGCCAAAGATAGAAAAAAAAAAAACTAAGAGTGGTAGTTTTGTGGACAGATTGTACATTTACCCTTGGCATGATAAGCTGTAAGAATTTTTAAACCACTAGGGATCTATTCAGGTTTTCAGCTCTACAATATTGTTGATGCCATGTCCATCTTTCTGAACATCTTCATGAGATCTTCCTATTACAGACAAATCAGATTACAAATGACAGGATTAATGCAATACCGATTGTATGGGTGCAACAGGATAAACATACTGATGAAATGATTTTTATTGTGGGGAATAAAAAGAAACCAAGTGATCAACTGAAAGTACACTATTTAACAAGTGAATATAAAGCTAAAGCAAACTGAAAATATCATTTTTACATTTCTGAATAATTAAAGAAAAAAATGAGAGAATTTAAACAAATATACCTGGATAAGATGCTTACCTGTTTGAGAGTCTTTTCAAACCAGTCTTTGTCATTTGGCTCAGTGAATCTGTCTGCAATAACACGTGTAGCTTCGTGTTTCCACAAAGACATCAGGATGGTGGTGCTACTGATAATGTCATTGGTGGTGTTCAACATGCCCTGCAGGGAGAGATATGAAAGGGAAACCCTTGCAAACAGTTGTTCTATAACTGCCAACTATTTAGTTGATGAGTGGGTAAATAAAATGGTAACATTTAAAAGACCATCACAGCTGGCTGGCTTACCACCTAGCATTTTTTATTATAAATAGACGGTTGCACAGCTTAAGAAAAAGCTGATAAATTTCTTCTCTTTAAGATAGAAAAATGAGAGCAAGGCTAAATCTTTATATGAAATGTTGATTTAATTATGGCAAAATCTTATTAAAAAAAAAACAAAAAAAAACAATGAAACCAGGATGATGGACAAAATCGTCCAAGTCCCTAATATACTTTGCTTTTAATGCATTGTGATGAAACTTGAATAATATGGACTTCTTTGAATCTTGTTAAGCAGTTTATGACTTTGTCTATGTTTTGCCTTTCAGATTTGCTTTAGAGACAGCTATCTCAATTTCATGGCAACATACAGCACTGACAATCATCACTCTATACATCTCTCATTCTCTTATTCACCATTTGCATCACATTCACTATCCACTCTCAGATTCATCTGACCAGTTTGTCTTCTTCTCCATATATTCCACTTAATACATTTCTAATGAAAATTGTATTTTTACAAAATATTTCATACAAATTCTTGAAAGAAGATAAACGGCTCAAACATCCACTGCTAGATCACAAGACTAGAAAATAGTCTCAATTTTGATCATTTTGTTTGCCATTTTTTTTTCTTTTTTTCAGAAAATTCACCTGCCAGATCCTGGACAAGTCTCTCAAGTTGAAGACATAATGGAATTTGGCTGGAGTGGGCAACATCTTAACCTTGGTCTTCTGCCATAGATGTCTTGTTGCTGGCACCAACATCTTCACCAGCTCATGAACTTCATCAGAAAAGCCTCTCTCCTGCACACAAATATAATTATATATCACAAGTCAGCACTGACATTTATGATTTGACAGCTATGAAAAGAAAATAAAAGACAAATTACTGACAAGAGGAATATATTTATCAGGAAATAAAGTAACTGTACATTTTGTACTTTACATTTGCTGTACATTTTTTTTACATTTTTTACAATTCTGGAGTTATTTTCAATGCATCTAACTGCAAGAAATTTGTCTGAATAAGTGTATGCTGTTTTTATCACATTTTCAATATAATTTTCATGTGCAATAACAGGGTTAATACAAATACTGATTGTATGGATGTAGCAGGATAAAGATATTGATAAAATAGCTTTGATTGTGGAGAACAAAAGAAAGCTAAGAGATCAATTATAACTATACTATTTAATAAAAGGTAAAAAATAAAACATGCTAAAAAATATCATCGTGTATATCATTTATAAATATCAAAACACAACAAAATGAGAGAGTTTAAACAAATATGCCTGGATTTTATATTTGCTAAATAATGCAAAGGATAAACATATACTATGTTTCATATTTCTACTGGGAATTTCACTAACAGCAGTTGCCCTACCTACAACTCCAACAGTTTCAGACTTTCCAGTCATGCCATGCAAGATCTATGTTTTCACGTTCGATATATATGAGAACGCTGAGCATTCATATAATAATGTCTTGAATTTCTGTACTCCACCATACCTTCACAAAATGACCAAGACCTATTGTGTTGAAGATCTTGTCAATAGATGCATTGGATGGCAGAGTGCAGTTGAAAACATTGAAGGCTCTCTTCAGGCGCTGCGGAATGTCATTACGTCCTCCACCAGGATGGATCATGGCAGCAATCATCTGAACATCCACCAGGTTGGTGAACTCACCAGGTTTCTCCAAGTTGTAGAAACCCTTGTACTCCATCATCTGGCGTGTGATCTCATTGGTCACCTGAGAGAGGGAGATCAGCATGTTTAAAATAGGTCACACATTCCCAAGTAACAGTTCTGAGGCTAACATGAAAGCAAAAGAAATGAAGATTCAATAAAAAGATTTCAGTAATCAAAGTACTATTCTAAATTGGTATGGCCATATAACTATATCTGACAGACTGGCTAAGACAATCCTGCAATGAATCATTGTGGGGAAAAAGGCACATAGGCAGACAAAGAAAGAATTGAGCAGACAACATTTGCAGAGACACGGACCTTTGCACGCAACAGTTAAAAGTGGATACAGCTGGTGTGGAAATCCCTCTGGTGTTCCACAACTTTGTACAGAGTTAACAGACCAAACAAGCAAGAAAACAAGTTTTTATTCTTCCACAAGTTTCTTGACAGATGATCTCATCATGACATGTAGTCCTAAAGGAGAGCTCACAAAAAACTGTCAACCTGTTTGCAGTAGCTAAGGTATTCAACTTTGCTAACTATGAGCTTCAATTTCAGTCAAGAAGTCATAAAATTAATGACCATCAAATTTATCCATCAAAATGAAAAGATAATTATGATAAAAAATGAATCCCCATAAACGTTTCTCAAATTTCCAGAATATATCTTTCTGGCAGCTCAATATGAAATGGCAAATTATGGCATATACCACTAATTTCAGACAGATCACTGCATGCTCAATGAAAAATTAACTGTTATTTTGAGGTCTATACAACTTGCTAGAACTATATTACCAACAGAAGTAAATCAAATTTCATATCAACATGTCTAAACAACACAACATCCTGTATTGGTGTTCCCGTCTTTTGTCGAAATCCTATATTCAGGTTTTCTAGGCTCATGCATTTCAATGCCACAAAATGAAGGTGAAAAACCAGTGTGACAACAACTACTGGTACACCAATCATTGCCAGCATTTACCTGATCTCCCCATTCATTGATGACAGGCATGTTGATGTCATCCACAAACACTGTCATCTTCTTCCCAGCAGGAGGACCATAAGTTGTGCCCATTCTCTTGTCAACATAGCTCTCAATGGTGCGCTAGATGGAGACACTAAAACGGTTCAGCTACACTCTCTCTTAATAACAGTTCTTATCAAACCCCAATTTTTCAAAAAAAAATTGATAATACAATAAATATTTTTTGCATTGAGAGATTCTCAATAACTTTTTAAAAAACAAATCAGAATAAGCAATATCATCTAACACTGATCCAGTGCGTTAATTCTCACTATCTAAAATTGGATCAGTCTGTCCGCAAAAATCAATTAAAATACAACTGAAGTGTAGTAACAATGTGTTCATTCATTATCAGTTATTGATTCATGAATTACTTTGGTAAATTATATCTATCTGATTTGATACCTCATATTATCAATGCATGAGTGAATATGTGTGCACATCAGCAGACAGCTGCATGAACAGACAGATCAACAAAGACTGGGTGAATGACAGGATGGATAGATGAGATGGATGGATGAATGGATAGATGGATGAATAGATGGATGGATGAATGGATAGATGGATGGAAGGAAGGACGGATGGCTGGAAGATGGATGTATGGGCAGATGGATGGACAGATAGATGGATGCATGGATGGCTGATTGAATGATTGGATGATTGGATGACTGGGTAGATTGATGGATGAATGGATGGATGGATGGATGGATGGATGGATGGATGGATGGATAGACAGATGGATGGATGGATGGATGGATGGATGGATGGATGGATGG
>JBCEWB010373004.1:0-21046 GCA_039654565.1 Peronia peronii
TAGGTAGGTAGGTAGGTAGGTAGAGATAGAGAGAAAGATAGAAAGAGAGAGAAAGAAATGGAGAGAAAAGAAAAAAATCCTATAAAATTTAACGCCAGAGAGGAAGCTATCGCGCGGCGCAGTGCGGCCTCAGTAGTCAGTAGTCATCGCGCACTAGAATGTTTGGAATGTTATCGCTTGCAGATCAGCCGGCACAGATAACGGGAAGGCGATGACCTGCCATGACGAAACCAGGGCAAAAAAAAAAAAAAGAGATACCCGCAAAAAATAAAACAAAACAACAACAACAACAACGTGAATAGAATGAATAAACAGTATTGAGTACTACTACAACTGTTGTTATTTCTACTACTATTATTAAGTACTACTATTGGCCCTCTTCCTCCTCCTCCTCCTACTAGTTCTACTGTTATTATTCCCACTATCGGCCCTCCTCCTCCTCCTCCTCCTACTAGTACTACTGTTATTATTCCCACTATTACTACTCTACTAGTGTTACTGCTACTACTAGAACGGTAACAACAATTACCACAGCCAACGACTGCGATTGTAATATTAACATCAATAACACCCACAGAAAGAACAACCATAGCAACAACAAAAGCAACGACAACAATAACAATAACTACCAAGAGTTGTGTTTTGTCATAGTTATCACAATGTTATCAGATTTACGTCATTGCCTCTGTTTGACCGAAGGATGATACTACTTCTCAGTGACCTTTCATTAGTGACTGTTGCGTCGGTCATACTGTTATGACGATCATTTTGTCTTTCATACACTGGGTTATGGTAGCGCAGCGATGTCGTGATTCTGGGTGATATCTGTTCTAATTGCAATTCGGAAAATGCATCAGTGGCTCTGTATCCGATCATCCTATTTTCTAACCTTAAAAAACGTCAAGTGACCGTTCTAATAAAAAACTGACTCCTTATACTATGCACCGGAATTGCTACCTAACAGCATCGTAGATGAAATAACCAGAAACTCGCGACATGTCATTTTAAGGTGGAGTTTGTCTTTTCCTAAACTTCAGTACGTCTCACAGTCAGAATGAATCTATGCAAAAACCTATCATTAATACTTTAATCGGCCAGTTAGATAGGTCGAGTTAGCTTCCACCATAGTGCAACAATACAATCATGTACACACGATTATGTATTAGTGTTTTCAGAAAGGGTTTATAAGGAAAGATAGTGGATCAGGGAGAGACATAGGGCATCTTTGTTTGTTTGTTTGCTTGTATATGCCACTTTCCCACCAAACCCGGTTATTTCTGTCACGTAAAACGTTAACTCATACACTTTCATGTGTCGGAAACGTCTCAAGCTAACATGACTGAATAAGGGATATTGCACTTTCAACAAACAGAGAATGACCCCTCAGCATCGGCTACAATCATTTTACGTTACGTTCTATTTACGTCTTTCAACCTCCTGTTGGCTGCAATCAGAAGAAAAATCGGCTGAACTATCTCTTCAGCGCATAAATTCAAATTTCACTTACAGTATCCTGATATACTTATATAATCTGCCCATTACAGCAATAGTTTTTTTACTTGGTGTTGAAGGATTTTTCAATTTCTGCAATATAGAAACCTCGATAACAGATCACCTTCATCACATTCAAGCCCTGATTTCTGTGTTCAAGTCCAGTGGCTTATCACTAGCGACTGGCCATGAGACATAATGTTATGTATGGTCATAGAAATCTCGGCAGTTCAGCATGCACTGGTATTAGGACTTTTCCAACCTGGGGCGGGGATTCCACATTTTTTAATTTTTACCTTACCTTCTTGAGCTAAGCAAGGTTGCCAGCTAGGATAATGCATCAATCTAAATTAATTTGTATACAACCGAAAGGGGAATGTTGGTGACCCCACTCTACCTTCAAGATAGATCATAACAGTTTGCGTAATTACTTACTATGAATATAACAGTTTATGTGACGAAAAACATAACATTGGGATTGATTAGGTTGAGGGTCCCGAATAGCCTAAGCTAATGGGATTAGCCATGTATGAGTGATATGTTATATATGCATAATACAGTTCCACTCAGCTACTGTGATGACAGCAATATCTTCCAAATATAAACTGTCTTCCGTGAAATCAAATGCCAATGAGACTTATCGTATCTGTATTCTGAATGACGAAACATGAACAGTACAAGTAAAAAAAGACGAAAGAAAGAAAGAAAAGAAAGCGAGAAAGAAAGAACGAAAGAAAACAAGAAAATGAAATTGTATAAGGACGGAAACAAGCAGAATGGAAAAAAAAGGAAAGACAAATTTAAAGGAGAAGAAATTGATAGTGGAAAAACGAAAAGAACAATAGCAAGCAAACAAATGGACAGAGTGCGTAGGAACAGTTTAAATTGATCAATGGCCATGGTCATAGTCGAGAACGTGCAGTAATGCAGGCCTAGATTCTTGACTCTCTGGTTGGTATGACCATCAGTGAATAATTATGAACAAATGCGCCTGAAGGTGAACGGACTACTTACTTTACATTCTTCTGACTCCCTGGATAGACTAATTTTGCCCAGTCCAAATTGACCACCCGTCCAAGTCAACAATCCAGCAAACATCCCCACGTGGTCTGAATGACCCACATACCACACTAGTAACACCTAACATTGCTAATGGCCGCTGATATTCCCCACGAGCCGGGAGGATTGGCGCGCGAGAGGGGGGGGGGGGGGGGGTGTTTCCCCGTGTATTTCCTCACATAGTTTTTGTATTACATGTATTATAACAGTCATCGATTTTATGAGTCATCACCGTCGTCGACAACGATGACATTATTTAGCCTTTATTTATATCATTTCGCTGTTTTTTTTTTAAAGATATGTCCTGCAAAAACAAACAAAACAGATTTTTGCCTCATGATACCTTCTTGAGGTCTATTCTATCTCATCTGTAAATCTTTTCAGAAATGTGTCCTTAAATCTAAACCTTTGTCTTCTTCTTCGCTAGTTTATTATTATTATTATTTTACATAATGATTGACGTCATCAAGGCATGTGACCATCTGTGAAAGAAATGGGTCAACCAACCAACCAGGATTTATGAGAAAAGTAGTTACATTTCCTTTTTCATTGAGATCAAACGGAGTTGAAAATGTAGGCCAGTTATTGTCTGGATTCTGTGGTGAGCGGTCATAGTTGGGCTGATAAGCCTAGGAGATATCGAGGGCAAGAATGCGGAGAGTGTCGGAGATTGAGATAGCCCGCGGGGCTCGGCATACTCAAGCCGCTCTACCGACAGTCAACGACTTCGGCTTCAAAACAGAGCAGATCTAGCAAGAACGTTTTCTCTGGCTCGGTATCGCAGGTACAAAGCCGGGTTCTCATTCACATACAGTGAGAGAGGAATTCTTTGAATGGATGTTGTTTTTTTCCAAAGTGATGTTCGTGCTCAGTACTTCAGATAATGTTATTTTCAAATGTGTGTTTTTTTTCTTCTCCTCGTTTGGTTCGACGAGGAAGAATCGTAAGGCGTGGAATACAATGAACAATTCATATTAATGGAGTCTTTATTGATGCTCTTTTCCTGAATGGTGATTATGCTCAGTTCTTCATTTATTGGTATTAATTTGTTAGGAAGTAGTTTTTTTTTCCCCTCCTTTCTCCAGAGAAAAGCTTAAAGCCAGGACTGGGTTGCAATGACACAGGTCATGTGGACTATTACCGCCACTCATAGAATTGCTCTCTTTTTTCCGGGATAATGTTTAAGCTTGTTGCTTGAGGTATTAATAATTGTCAGATAGACCGTTGTGATTTTCGTATGACAGGGAAAACCGGAGGGCAGTTTTGAAGTACGTTGCCACAACACATACCAGTGGACTCGCTGAATTGTTTTCGCCGAAAGATGTTTGTGCTAAATGTTCCAAGTTTTGGTATTTGCCATATCGTTGTATTTGTGTATGTGTGTGTGTGTGTGTGGGGGGGGGGGTATATCGTATGGTAAGTTTGAAATACATTACAACAACACAAAGGAATGGACTTCTTGAAATGATATACCTTGTTCAGGGAATAATGAGAATCTGTGTCTTGATCTTGTTTGCTCAAAGCTCCGGTTACCAGGCACAGTCTTTGCAAAAATGCATTATTAATTCGTTGTGTCGGCCAGTTAGATAGGTCGAGTTAGCCTCTACCATAGTGGAAGCAGCAATACATGTGAACACCATTTTTCTGAAAGGGCTTACAGAAGAAATGTAGTGGATCAGAGGAAAACATAGGCCATTTTTGTTTGTTTGTTTTGTTTTTACGAAATGGATTTAGAGGACTACGATTTTGATAGATATTTGAATGAGATAATGTTACGATGGACCAAAAACGGCGAAAACCTCAGACTTTACGTGGGAACTCACAAAGTTGATGACAGGACTACAAGATGTAATTAATGGAGTGAGAAGAAAAAATGTCTTCCCTTAGTCATGAGAATGATTACTGTTGTTTTTTAAGGAGTGTTGGTAGTTTGCGACCCTCTTCTGGTGCTCAAGGCTTCAGTTATCGGTCACCATTTTTTTTTTTTAGTCCTATCATGTCATTGGCCAATTTGTGAAGCCTGGGACTGCAGCAGATGTCGGACACATTGGGTCTTCACATGGACGGGCTCTCCAGAACTGACGGTATTTTTCTGGAATGATGTTGGTTTGCGTTCGTAGCTTTCGTAGCTTTCGAGTTCGTTCGTCAAAATCCTTCATATAGCACGGGAGAAAAGTGATGTCACAAACTGTTTTCCAGTACATGTACCGACTATTTTAGTTGGTGTTTTTTTTTCGGTAATTTGTGTCAGTTTTGTTGTTGCTGTTGTTTTTTAACTCTAGTTCCTTTGTGTATAATTTTACATCTTGTTACTAGTCCATACGTCGCCGAGATATTTCAGTCGTCTTTCATATTATAGCCTAAGAGAATAGCCAGCTTCAGACAACATACGCTCTTGTGACAGTACATCTGAATTATCTTTTTTTTTTTTTTTTTTGCGGATAATGAAGTTACTTTGTGTCATACTCCCGTAGCTCATGGCTTTATAATTTGTCAAATTCTTCGCTAGAGCTGGTCATGAATCTTTGGGTGTCATCATGCAAGAACTGCAAGGTAGACGTCAGAACACTCTTTGAATAATTTATTGACGTTGTCGTTATTGTTGTTTTGATAAAGTGTTTGTGTCCTGTTCCCACCAGCTCATAGCCTTGTTATCAGCCGAATTCTTTTCAGAATGGGTCATTCATCTTTTGGTCTCACCTAGATAGGGCTGCCTGGGATATCGTTCTGAACCTGGGCCACGGCAGCACGTGAGAACAGACTTCATGAATAATGTATCGATATTGTTCCCAGAGTATGATCTTCCCTTGTTGTAATTGATACTTGGGGCGATGTTGTTCTAGTTATGTCGAATGCCAACCGCTCAGTCACAGCCAGAAAGTGTTTTCTTTGGGAGCAATAAACGTCTTGAGTCTTCCAACACCTATGATAGATCTCAGCCTACTCATAATGTTCTTAATCATTTTATTGGTTTTGTCCATTCTTGTATTTGCCAAGTGCTGTAGTTGATTCAGACAACACCTGCTTAGCCTGTGGTGAATCTAGTTATTGCTAACTGTTGTTTTTGCGGTGGCTGCAACATCCGGCAGGTTGGGATATTTTTACGCCTGGATCGCATTGCTGTTGGTCGTGTCATTATGATTTATTCGTGTTAAAATGACTCAACAACGCTATGAATTCTATTTTGCCAATGCTGTGCTTGGTAGTGATTTTTCCGGTGAGACCCGGAACTGATTAGATCAGAATGGGAGACTTTTTGTGCCTGTTGTTTTCTTCTTTCTTGTGTAACCCAGTTGTTAAACTTGTGAAATTCTGATTCACCAGGGAACTTAATACTTCCGCATTCTGGCTCAGCATTGGGATAGTCACACGCCATTTATCTTTACATTTCAAATATACTTGAAATCTGTAGCAGCTAATATGCACAATCTTTATCGCAATATACCATTTGGCCGGATATTGTATCATTTGAAACTAACACTTTATCCCCCAATCCGATCCCAATGATAACTTTATTTATGATAGGTAGCAGTTATTGACCGAATTATTACTATATGAGATGTTATTTACATTCCTGCAATGTCATAGTGTTTGTTTATTTCCTGTCATGAACGTCGGGAAATCTCCCAACTGCGTCTTGCCCGCGTAGCGATGTCGGGGTGGAATATTTGTGTATGCCGTGCCGGGGAAATTCATGCGACACTGTCACCGTAGCTCGTGCGTGACGGGGAATTCAGTCAGCAAGACCTGACGTGACGGGGTGTTCTTTGTGACTGTACAATACAGGAATACCCAGGAGTAGTTTATAACTGCCGGCTTAGCCTGTTTCTGGAATGACAGAAGAGATTGTAAATACTTGGTGAACGTCTTATCTGATTTCATGCTGAAAGTAATATTATTCATTATATTGTGGTCCGATTGAAAATATTTAACTCAACTAACTCTGTCAGCAGACGTTTTAACGACATTAACCTATCAGTTAGTAACAAAATTGCTAATCAACACCACGGCGCCGTCAAAAAAAAAGAAATGGGATAAAGAAAAATTGTAGATCTATGCATGTTTATATTATTCGTACTGGCGTGGTACAACATCAACTGTGATTACTAGATCAAACAAAATTGTGTGGTAGTGCAATCATTCACGAAACTGCGGGCGCACTTAACGATATTTGTGCAATACATTCTAAAACATGATTCTCGTGTTGTTCCTTTTGTGACATTTTGTTGAAATCAACGTCGAATCCCGTTGTGCCGTTTGTGAAAGGATTGGATAGGAAGGGAAAAAAAATTAATCATCTTTTTCTTTATCCTTATGCCTAGGACTAATGGCTAGACTTTCTGTAGAAGATATCTGAAACATTTCCTGGGTTGAAAATTGGAAAATATACTTTTCGGTGTGTTGATTTCAAAATTTGACATTACATTGCCATAGATGGAAGTGTGATTTAAAAGAAAACTGTTTTTACTATTTCGGAAGTGGATATTAACCAAGTTTCTCATTTATACTTAAAGTGGGAAAGAATGGGAGTCACTGGTAAGTCACCATCAAAACCGTGTGCATTTAAAACTTTTAAGCCCAGACCATCATGTATGGACTACTGTTGTTTATCTTTTATGTTGTGTGATGAATAGTTCATATTCGACTAAGCACAGATCTGGAAATCCCCGGCGGAGTGTTTGTATCCCCAACTGAAAATAGAGCACTCAGTTATGTGTATTACGCTCCACCACGAATTCCCACAACACTAGTTGAATGTAAAACTTCGGGAAAAACGCGACGCCGGAAGTACGTCATACTTTTTCCTACGTCATTAAATCAATAACACTACTCACTACTTCTATTACTTGGAGGGCATCTAGGTTCAGTAAGATCATAGCGAAGAGCTTTAGTCATACATTTCCTCCCCACCGTAACAGGGTGAAACCGAAAAGTGAGGCAGATTTGTGAATAGTTTGGAGTGTTTGTACCCCCTGCTAAAGATAGACGCCGGTATTTCCAACCTTTCGCTTGGTCGGAACAAATCTATTGGACAGTCAATGAAGTGGACGGCTAGTATTGTTACAATAGCTCGTATCTTTTAAGATCTATGCAAGAGTGAGATATGAATTTGTTTACTGGCAAAATCCTATAAATATTATGACAAATTAGTTTTGCTCTCATCACTACCAATGATCTAGAATGATCTGCTTCCGCATGGGTCACTAAGTCTTGACGGATGGACAGTCGTTCATGCGTTGATCTGTGTACATGCGTTTGCGCATGGCAGATAGCTCTTGACCAATTAAATGTGAGCATTCAAACATATCCATATCGTATAAGCAAACTCATGTGTGAGCGATGGTCCTTCACTCATGTGACTGACCTGGAAATACTTCATTGGCAACCAGATTGCACTTCATTGTGATATAGTTTGAAAGTTGATCTTAAACATTAGATTTCCATAACTATTGATTTGTTTAACTCCCCCTGGGACGTACAGGGCTTGCTGAATTCCAGCAGCAGTGAAGGGGACAGTCTGTCTGTTGGTCTGTCTGTCAGTCTGTCCATCTGTCTATCTGTCCGTCTGCCTGTTTGTCTGATTGTTTGTCTGTCTGTCTGTGTATTAGTAAATCGACGTCAATAACAATGTGCCTCTCTGTCACACCCGTCTGTCTATCTGTTTGTCTGTCTGACTGTCTCGCTGTTTATGAGTCTGCCGACATGTCAGTATGCTTATCTCTCTGTCTGTCTCTTTGTCTTATTGTCTGTCTGTCTGTCTGTCTGCCTGCCTGTTTATTAGTCTGCCGGTATGTCAGTGTGCTTGTCTAGCTTTCTGTCTTGTCGCGCCGTTTAGAAAGGGAATTGCGATTGTCGTTTTTCGGATGGTTTCCCACTCAGATTCACATTTCAAAATCAACTCGCTATTGTATACACATCTAATTTAGGTCATGCACATTTTTTTAATGATCATGTTTGAAAAGCATGCACATACCTTTCACATAGACTGGATCCTCGGAATGTGCCATGTTTTTGAAATGGTCACGTGCCGCTGAACGTATTGTACTCCTTTCTATTCCTTTCCATTGTAAGGGGATATTTCATACCTGTGTGTCGGCAGCTTTTTATCAGCATCAGTCGTCATCTTTCTCTCGTTCTCTCTGTCAGTCTACCTGCCACCGACATTCCTACTACCTACTAGCGTACGTACCTACAAACCCACCTATCTATCCACCTACCTGCCTATTGCTTATCTACCTCCCCACTTATCAATCTATCTACCTATCTATCTATCTGTCTGTCTGTGTTAATGCCAGTCTGTTTGCCTGTCTGTCTATGTATTTGTCTATCTCTCTCTCTATATATATTGAACCCATTTCTCGTGGAAGAGTCATATAATTTTGTCTTAAAGCTGCCCTGGTTTCACAGCTTTAGTAACTGATGTTGACGTTATATTTTCTTCTAATTCCCCTTGCAGAGACTATCTATGAGAACAGTGGGGCCGGCCTGTACCCAGGGGTGAGGTGGCTGGACATGCAGAACTACAGGGATCCTCCACCCTACCCAGGCCACTCCAAACAGGTGAGAGGCACATCAGCCTGCATGGGCGAGCTTTTAGACCATCATTATTGTCATTTTCACTTTCATTTCATGGGGAAAACAAACACTGTTGTCAGCTGAAATAGTGTCCTTATTATGGTGATCATAATTATCTTTATTCTGATTGTTGTCCTGAGAAGAACCAAAAGGGGTAGAAAATTTGGCAGTTTTAACTGATAGTTATTCAGACTGTCATTTTATCCCGTTTGGTATACTAAGTTAGTTATCGATTGACAGTCCATTAAGACGTTTCTGTAGAGTGGTTACGATGATAGCAGTGATCATTGTCATTTCATACAAATGTCTCAAAATTTGAAACAGGCTGTGTAACCGGCTACTAACTAATTTCATTAAAGAAACAACAATTTATCGAACTGCGTGAATTAAACAGTTAGAATTGATGTTATTGGCCAAATTTTTTAACCTCTTGGGTTCTTTGTTGAGGCAACTGTCATCAACATTTTTATCACCATCAGCATCAGTTTAGACCAGACTAATGTCGCGTCCTATGAATGCGTTTTTTAATCAATATCATCAGTCATCATTATCACCGTCGTCCTTGTCCTTGCCATTAGCATCATTTCTGAATATGGATGATACTGATTTCTATTCGTGGTAATGTCCCCAGGTCTATCCAAATCAGCCGGGCTTTCGCCAGAGTTTCTCTGGGAGCGAGACCAGCACAGATGTTTCACTTTCGTCCACGGAGAACCTGGCCACGTCACAGCGCCAGGAGCCGCAAGGGGAGGAAACACAGACTTCCTTTAACTATCACTTAGACCTGGGCGGCACGGACGGCAGCAGCTACAGTATATTAGAACGTCTGGGCATGCCGGCAAGTGCCTTGGACGCTTCTGGGAAAGCGCCCGGAATGTTCAAGACCTCTTCTCAGACCTATTACCAGGATAAATCGTCGTCACAGCAGAGAAGCGATACTGCTCCAAACACAACGGTAGCAGGAGGAGGGATGGGGATGTCAAACGCTGCATCTCCGCTGTACTCTCAAGGTCACTTGACGGTACCTCAGTGGCAGTTGGGCAATGCCTTAAACCGTCAGGGAGACTACACCTCCCAACAACAGACTGAATTGTCCTCTCACTTGGGGGATTTTAAATCTTCCTCCTCCTCCTCCTCAAGATCTGCCACCGAATCGTCATATTCTTCCTCTTCGGCCGCCTCCACGCTCACCATGATCAGCCGAGAGGGCTACTCTTCTTACATGTCCTCAACAAATCGCAGTGTATCGGGAGGAGCGGCGGGGAGCAATTCTCTCCCCTTGCCCTCCTCGGCTCATCAGTATTTATCCCCTCGGGTGCCCCCCGTCTCCACCTATCATCACCCGCATCCCTACGTCAACACCCATTGGACAGTCGGGTCAGGTGACTCCAGTTCGAGTTCTCATTCCTCTATCACCTCCTTCCCCGCCTCCTCCACCTCCACCTACTCCCAGTCCGGCGCCGGAGGATCTTCTCACACCGGACACAGCCTATCACTCTCCTACTTAACAAGTCTCCCGCCCCCGCCCGAGTACCCAGGTCCCAAGAACAATTTCGCTATGTCTTCCGCCTCGGAGAAAAATGCAGACATTCGGGCGTGCAAGTCCTACGAAACCATGGACAAAGTGGATGGTCAGAAGCCGCTTCCTGACCTGAGGTTGTGTGCGTCCAGTCCAGGCATCTACGTGCCCGATATGAAGTTTCAAAGCCCTCACAGGTGAGAAGACATACCTCAAACTAACTTAATTCACCTGTTCAATGACCACATGATAATGCAGATTTCATGCATACACTTCTGTAAGATTCGTCCAGATGATAATTGTAATGACTCATTTCTTGCAACGGTCTTTAAATACTACACGAATCTTTCTTTCCTTTTACCAGCATGTGTACCCAAAAACAAGAAATTGCCACATCTATAAAATATACATTACTCTTGTCATTCTTTCTTCTGTTCCTGAAAACAGCCACAAAAAAAACTTTTTCTTTATATTTGATGGTTCACTGCTGGTGTAAGCATTTGATTTGGTCTTGAACTAATATGTGTTTTCATTCTCACTTGGCAATTATCTTTGAATCAGATAAAGACGGCCTTACTTTGGGGGGAAAAGTTGATGGTCATTGATACATACATCTATATCACGTTAGATTCTCAGACTTTTTACACAAAATTGCCTTGAGCACCAATGCCCAGATTTCCAAGTGGAAACTTAATTCATGTGTTAATGCAATGAACAGATAAGAAAACAGAACAAAACAAAACTTCCCATCGGCAAATTTTTTAATCCATTAAAAATTTGGTTATTAGTGTGGGCAAATAAGAATGGTTTTGCAGAACTTCACAATAGACCCATGAACATTCATGTCAATAAGGCGACACGAGAATGAACATGAGAAGAGCCCTTCTGAATTTACTTCCCGGTGCTACTAGAGTGTTAAAGTTACTTCAACAAATTAACGTTCTTTGGGTTTCTGAAAATGCCTCCATCAACATTGAAGTCTTGTTAATCTTCAGGCCCAGCCTTTGGCAGTCAGTTTCTTGATGCCTTTGACGTGAAGAATAGTATCTTACGATTTGAGAACTCACGATATTTTTACTTATCGATGGTTCGTTCATAGGGGGACGAAGCAGTTCATCGTGTTTTCATACATGGAAGTATACAATAGAGAAATTAAAAAAAAAAATCTTGATCATTGATTACATGCATGCACGGGCCTGTCTGAGAATGGTGAATGAACAATTCTTTCTATGTTACATATACGCCACGTGCTCTTTGTTTTCTGCCCCCAGAAGTGCCAACACTAGCGCTGACGACGACAGTGACCAGATCTCGATCGCTGCCAAGACCAGCCAGATGGTGGAAATGCTGATGGATGAGAATCGAGCTCTGCGGGAGGAGCTGGCCATTTACTCGGTCAAAGTGGCCAAACTGCAGAAGGTGAGGCAAGAGAGGGATGTTGGTTGTTGTTGTTGTTGTTGTTGATTTTGTCTTCATACCGAGAGAGAGAGAGAGGAGGAAAGAGAGAGAAAGAGAAAAAGAGAACGCTGGGCTGATGTTTAGATCAACTGCTCTTTTCATTTGCATCTATCATGTCCTAGGTTCCAGCCTGGATTTCCGTGTTTGTCTTACTCTTTCTTTATTCATTCTAATATCTTTTTGATGTGTCAAACCTACTACTTTAGCAAGAAAACGGACTTCGTTTTTTGGTTGTCATCAACTACTTTGCAGGCGGCCACTCTGCTTGCTGCTTCAAGAATATGCCATGAAAAAAAATAGATGCTACATTTAGGTGTTTATGATGTGACCTGATTATTTAATCTAACTGATCCCTTGCTTGGGAATTGTCACGAGAGTCCAGCTATTCACATCATTTTCCCATTTTGTCCCCTGTCCTGGTTTGGCTTTTCTGGACCAGTTCTATTCCATCATCGTCTGGATTCTTTTTTTCTGGAGGACCCTTTTTATTTCTCTGGAGACAACTCCTTTCTGTGATCGTCAAACTAAAATCATGTCTGTCAGCCATAATCTTTGCAATAAGCATAGCAATTTTCATTTTCCACCATTGCATAATTTTAGCTGGTTGAACAAGAATACCCCCCCCCTCCCTCCCCCCCCAAGTCTCGAGCGTTTATTAATATGACATATTATGATTCTATCCTCTCATTTGTCTCGGGATTGCAGTTTGAGATGGAGATCCAGAAAGTCCACGAATCTCACGAAGCTTTGGTGAAATCCTCGAACAAGCGGGAGAGCCTGTGGTTTGCCATGAAGAGAAAGCTGGAAGAGAGAATTCAGAACTTGGAGCAGGCTCAGAAAGGAGAAACTGGTGAGTAAGTCACTTTGTGTAAGCTTGAGTGAGTTTATCTAAGTTCATTTTTCTTTCTTTCTTTCTTTCTTTCTTTCTTTCTTTCTTTCTTTCTTTCTTTCTTTCATTCTTTCTTTCTTTCTTTTTTCTTTCTTTCTTTCTTCTTTCTTTTTTCTTGGTATCTTTCTTTCTTTCTTTGTAACTCTTCTGAGCTCTTATGCATAAAATATTTTTCTCATGGCTGCTTTCCTGAATGATTGTTGTTATTGTTTCTTTGCTTTTTCATTTTTTTTTTTCAGTACATAGTAAACCTGAAAATATTTCTGGATAAGTTAAAGAAAAAAAAATAAACTGACTTTATATAACCCTGGTAAATAAAAAAGATAGATTTTCCTTGCTTCACTATTCAGTTTCCCTTGGATTTTTTTTTTCTTTATTTGAAACCTTTGGAATTTGTTGAGCTTGATGGAACCACATTATTTCAGCCGATATGGCAGTTTTATGAGGCTGGTAAATGTCTCAAGGCCATGAGGCATTTTGTCCCCTTTAGAGGATAACGTTTATCTCCAGTTTTTGGCTTATGGAGCTAATCCTTTAGCGTCCCCGCTCCCTTCAGTTTTATAAACAAGGGTTATCGTGGTAGCCAGACTTCAAATCAATTTTGGATTTAACAATCACCTGTGAGCATTCCACATCGATGGTTATTGAACGTCCATAATTATTTTCTCTCATCCATGATCCAAGGATTTCCTCACTACTCAGTATTTTTAAACATCATTATATGTAAAGCAGGGGGCATAGCGAGTCAATACACCAGGCGCTGTTTCTGTAAGCTCATGTCATGTGAAAATATGAAGCTCATCCCATGTGTAATTTCACGAATTAATTAAGAACAAACAAACAAAAAAAACAAACAAACAAAAAACAAACAAACAAAACAAAGTCGTATTTTCCGAACAGCATTCTCAAATGAACGGCAATTTTGAGCACACAAAATTTCAGTCCGCAGCTTCTCAAAAGGCAAGTTTTGATGCAGGGAAATTAGAACCTTGTCATGTTAAGGGGGCGGTTTGGCAATTGCGCGTTTATGATCCCTCTTAACATTCTTTGCCGGTGCTTTTGCCATTCACCTTATCACTTTAAGAGCTCGCTTCCCGTTTAAAATATGGTTCACATATTGATTTAACTTCGTGAGGAGTCGGTTTATGAATGTTTGCCTTTTTTATAGCGCATGTAGCTGGTATTTGTGAGTGTGTATATGTGTGTGTTAGTGTGTAAATGTGTGTGTATGTGTATGCGTCTTTTGTGTGTTGATATTTGTGTATACGCGTGCATATGTGTTTGTGACTATGGCGTCTGAAGGTCAGTGTGTTTCAGGGATCATAAATTTACATGTATGTTCAAAAGATGCACGTGTGTGTGTAAAGGGTGTTGGCCCAATGTGTGTTGCTGTTTATATGTGCATGCATATAGTGTCTTTTGCATGTCCAAGAACTGTTATGTGGGCGGTCTATGATTGTTGAGGAATCAGAATGGCCGTTTTCATGTTTCTTTTTTTTTTTTATGTCGAGATCGCAATTTTTATCAGTCCTATAGACTTACAGCACTGGTTATTTATGACTGATAACAGAGGGGAGGGACGGGAATGATATTGACAGTTGCATTGACGTCATAGTTAGGCCATTTTTAGTTGACTGTGGGGGGGGGGGGGGAGTTAGACGGCAATAAATCAGCCAAGTTGAAGAACCCCCCCATGCATTTCTGTTTCACTATCCAGGAGATAGGGGAAACATCACAATAAGCTTGGTTCACAGAACTCGTTATCTCTGGAGGCAAAAAGTAGAAATTGTAGATAGACGGTTAGTCATTTGGCCTTTAATACGGCGTGATTTTATTTATTTATTTGTTTATTTATTTGTTTATTTATTTAATAATTTATTTATTTACTCATTTATTCATGCTTTTATGTATTTGTTTATTTATTGATGGTTATTTATTTATTTGTTTAATTTATCTGTTTATTTATTTAATTTATGTGTTTATTCATGCATTTATTTATTTATTATTTATTATTAAACATTTATCTATAACTTTGTTTATTGTTTATTTAAAAGTCGTGCATAAACACCATCCGTTACAAAGTTCTGAAGATGGAATGAGAGTAAAAGACAAGAATTATGGGAAGAAAGAGAACGTGACTGATAACATCAGAGCCCCATGGCCATCCAAAACAAAAGTTATTAGATTATACTAAGATTCATGATTTTTTCCTCCCACCTTTTCATACACCATTGATGCCTGCAGCTCATTAAGATGGCAGCCACTTTTAACCCGACCTATTTCTGCAAGGAAAGGGCTTTTTCAGCGGGATTAGGAAGAAGTGTGTGTCGTGTGCCGTAAAGTTGGAGTGGAAGAAGGGGTGGGATGGAGCGAGGAGGATGTGTTTATTCGTGCTGAGAGAGAATTTGCGCAGTCGGTAAAGATTAAATTTCATTTCCAGACTCCCCCGCCCCACCCCGCCCCACCTCCGTCAGACCGCAGATGTGACCTCTTTGTGAATCACAGGAGTCTATGGGGTGTCACAGATGTGACACATTCCCAGAGTGACACATTCCTGCGGTTTTGTTCTCCCCTCCCTCCCGGGGAGATTGGCACACTGAACAACAAAGGGTCAATACTTCTGTCCGGAGCAGGAAGGTATTGAATGGGAATGATCGAGAAAAAGAGAGGGGTGGGGGTGGGGGAGGGGGAGATATGGACGTCTTTGGCTGAACGTCACGGAGGTCATGAAACAAAATGGTAGCAGCCTTCTGCCTAGCCCTCCGACATGGCAATTTATTTATTTATTTTTTAACAGAAATTGATAGCTCACTATTAATACCGTCAGTCGCAAGACGAGCAGAGAGAAATTTAAGAGAGAGAGAGAGAGAGAGAGAAAGAAAGAGAGAGAGAATGGTCAAGAAGAGAAAGGGAGAGAGCAGTACAAAAAGAGGAAAATGAGAGGAGAAAGATTCAGTAGAACACTTAGAAAAAAAATCCATACATAACTTACATTCTTTTTTAAAACTGTAATTGGAGTTAAAAGGTCTGAGTAAGCCTATATTCATATATATGAATATACTATGTATCCATCTATATATTTAAAAATCTTTCTTATGACCTTATTAATGAGAAATGGATCCTGAGATCCTGGTTGTAAATTATGTCAATAAAACATGTTTATTATGCCAATGGTTCAATATTGCTTGGCTGTTACAGCCGGTATCAAGTGCTGAATGGGATAGAAGATTCTGTTTTCAAATGTGTTGCTCATTTTAATTCCTGTTGCGTGAATTCTCTTACAAGATCACTGACGCGAGAAACAAATTCTTTTGTCGATCTGCATATCATAACATATGAAGTGCTCAAAACGGGACACCGGGGGATCAGATGGATCCTGTTTTGGTTACGATGACGCATGTTAACTGCGGGAAACATCATTACGAGAATTTATGCTTTTGTGGCCTGTATCACTTTCTTAGGCAGACTAAGTTTATGTTTTAGTTTTTTTTTTTTAGTTTTAGTTTTTGTCGGCCTTTCAGTCTGTCTAAACAGACTATCTCGGCCATGTTAACTGCGGGAAACGTCATTACGAGAATTTATGCTTTTGTGGCCTGTATCATTTTCTTAGGCAGACTCAAGTTTATGTTTTAGTTTTTTTTTTTTTTTTTTTAGTTTTAGTTTTTGTCGGCCTTTCAGTCTGTCTAAACCAGACTATCTCGGCCATTTTCTTGGAAGTAAGTCGGACTACAGCAGAAGCTGTCATCATTTCCAGATCAGCGTCACAAAGATGTCCTGAAGAGCAACTTAAAAGGAATGCTTTTCTTATTATTTTACTATTAAAATTTCCGTCCGCCTTCCCCTAGGTGAGAGCATGGAGAAAAAGAAAAAAACTTGATTAAAATTACCAATAGGAATAATTATATTTTTAATACCACCTGTCCATGTGGAGCGGCGGGAGGAGAATGGCTTTCCTCCCCACCGCCGCGTACTTCATGGTCTCAGGCACGCACACATTCTTTCCCAACTATCGTCCGGCAAATGATGGGCCTTATAGTTTGATCACTAGTCAAGTTTAAGTTCACTGTGTTTGCTTTCTCTTCTGTGGAGCCGAGCCTACGTACATATTACGTAGCTGCTTCTTGTTGAACATGTTTTTTCAGTATCGGTGCATTATAGAGACAAAACACGAGGAAATGCTTTCTCTTCACAACAGAACTGTGGATTAAAGAAGAATACTGATATTATGAAATTAATATACCCAGTGTGATACATTATACATACAATCAGTTCTTTTTTCTTTACGGACTGATTAACAGTCTTGTTTTTTTGTTTTTTTTTGTCTTGTTCCAGTTTGTCAGAATTAAGACCATTTTGTAAAATTGGTCTCTTACGTGTCTAGATTGATCTCCTTGGCCCTTTTCAATTTCTGCTCAGTTTTGGTCTTAGCACAATAATTAAATTGTTGCCTGCTGGGTATTTCGTTTTTTTTTTTTTTTTTCATTGGTGCACTCTTGTTTTTTTCACTTATCCATCTCGTTCGATTTAGACAACTTCGCTGTTGTTACTATATTTCACCATCATTACGATGTCTGACAATGGCCACTATTTCAGTACGACCATGATATTACCATCAATGGACCACCATTTCACTGTCATTAATTATTGTGCAACCATTTTACTCCGGCCTATCTCTTGCTGCGTCATCAGAAATGGCCTTCCGTACGTCAGCCCATGTCACAACGATCTTGGCGAGATGCGCAGTTAGTGGTACAAGTATCATCACACCGCTGCTGGTACCGAAACTTACGCTTTTCTGCATACGGTGGATCGACAATCGCTATATCGCTAGTCACACGCTCACTCTCCACTACCACACTATAACTGACCAGATATAACTATACCTGTTCTCTTGCACACTTGCTCAATGGAGATTAACAATCACTGTGTCGCTAATCATTCAACTTGATAGTCCTTTACCACTGGTATTATCCTATAGGCATTAAAGCCATACTTAACTTCCATACTTATCCCCATACTGTAGATCAAGGGTCCCAGTATAGTTCTTACCAGTCACTATACTATTGACCAGGTACTAGAGACACCTACACTTACTGTATTGAGCAATGTAGATCAACACTCTTTGTGTCTAGTCACACACTTGATAGTTCTCTAGAATTATTGCACCCGAGGGACCAGGTACTAAAGTCATACCTGCTCTTACTCTCACCTGCGCAATGTAGATCAACAGCCCTGGTATCTTCAGTTACATACTTGATAGTCCTCTAGCGCTACTCGGCCACATTCCAGTGTCAGCAAAGATCAGTCATGGCCACTCGTAAATCAGTGATGATTTGCATACAATAAATTTCCTATTGCCCAACAGTGATAGTATCATTACAGAGATAATCAAGACAAAGCTATTGTGTCGCCTGCCAACTAGTACGATTTATCAGGACATCCCTACCTCTTGACTATTACGAATATGAGTGTTTTGTTGCAAGAATATTGTGATTTACATGTGGCGTCTCTTACATTGCTGTGCAATGAGTGGCCCTCATTTTGATTTTGAATTGCTATTTAGAACGTTTTCCTTGCAAATCGTATAGAAATTCCCATCAAACATTTACTCTCATACGGCGTCAAAAAATGCACTGGCTCTGATCTCGCAGTGCTCACATGGTAGTTTTGAGTAATTCATTTGTTTAACAGCGTCAGTTATCAAACTGACAGAATGTGCTCGGTGCCTTTGTTTAACACAATGTGCTGTGAACAATTGATACGATGTGGGTCCTTAATGTGTAGTTTATTGTATTAACAATAGCAATGAACAGGGAAGAGGAAAAAAAAAAGATGGAATCATTTCCGAAGTATTGTCGTAGAAAAGACTCAGTATTTTACACCAGTGTTTACAAACCGATTTCAGCCTCTAGTCAAATGGAAGGGAATTCAGAACAAGTTCATTCCGGGTGTACAGGTGGGAGTCCGACATGACGCAATATATACCCCTATGAACAGACCAGGTGGCCAATAAAATAAATATCACTACTCACTGAGCCCAGGCTCGAGGGCCGTGCTATAGCTAGAGGGCAATGTCTGTGGTCAGTAGGCGAATTACTGCCCGGCCAGTTTCGCTCACTGACGCGTGGCACAAGAGCTCTGCAATAGCAGTGGGCAGTGAAGGCTTTGAGTGCCGCTGGCAATGACGTCATCGCCGTTTGGCTGCATTACTGACGCCAGACTGGATTTTTGCTATAGACTAGGGGCGAGATCGAAGATCGGGCAAAGTTGTCTGGGTTTTCTTCTCAGCTTGAACAGGAATGTGTTTATTATGCTTCAGCTAGCGTAGCCGAGATAAGATCAGAACGGTTTTTCCCCGACTGGACCTCCTACACCTACCGATTTTGTCGGCCAAGTGGTCTTTATGTGACTCATTCACTCATTCCTTAAGCCCTCGTAATGATATAGTTGTTGTTATTATACTTGTCGATGTCCTTGTTGTTAGTCTTATGTCTTGGAATGCTTGTTCATACACCTGTAATGTGACCGTTTGTCACTGTTGTTGCACCTCAGAAATGGACCCGAACAGGTTGGTGACCGATATAATTGCTGGTGTCCGATTGTGATTGTTGTCCGGGTGGTCAAAGTTCTGGTGATTGTTCTGATTTTTAGCCACTTTTGAGGTCTCGAGGAGTAGTTGGTTGACAGATGTCGTCACTTAGATGACGCTGTTGATGTGGTGGACGGAGACATAACAATGACGAGAAACGAACGGGGGGGGGGGGGGGTGTGGGGGGCGAGCGAGAGAAGGAGAGGGCTGGAATGAGGATCCACGAGCATGCACGAGAATAGAAGTTAAAAAAAAAAAGACAACATCCGTCTCAGGTCAATAACAAACATTAAGTGCATAACAGTCAGATGACTGAGAGAGGCACACCTTGTAACTCATCTGTGGAAAGTTACACATTTTGCTTTTGGCTGTGGTGCCGAATTCCTCATTCGCAAACATGACCTGCATGCACCAGTGATTAACGATAAGAACAATAACTAGAATATACAAAAATAAAATAAAAAATAGCACAAAACAAAACAAAAAAAAAACCGACATTCATTGAAACAACAACAAAAGAGCTCGGGCGAAATAGTGAGTCAGCCAAGATATTCAAAAGACCATGTGATCGTCGCTATTAATCATTGGATCCCCACCTGAGAAGAAGAAGAAGAAGAAGAAGAAGAAGAAGAAAAAGAAGAAGAAGAAGAAGAAGAAGAAGAAGACAACAAGAACAACAACAGCAACAACAACAGCAACAACAACAAGAACGACAACAATAACAAAGACAGTCATACATTTAACTGTACTACCAGCTGCCGGCCATTTTGCATGTGATTCTGAGCACGTAGACAAGTCTAGTTCAAGCATGGAAACGTTCGCATTGAAATGAAGATAACTGCCATTCTTCCCGGTACGGAACGGGCGTGGGGAAGTTTTTATGTTGCTAAATTTTCATTTCGTTCGTTCGCCCTTTCAAGTTTTTGCTGTGGTTGACCTGCCCGTTGACGTCATAGTTTGAGGGAGTGACTGCGCTAGGTAACGGTGCGTAACGCGAAACGAATTCTCGATTGAAACCACAATTATGTCCAGCTCGGTTGAGTAGTAAATAGTACTGTAGTGATGTTAGAAAAGGTGTGTTTCCACCGGGAAAAAAAAGCTCAATCAGTTTTCAGATGGGACTGTAAAGACCAGGTGTTTTTGGAAAATATGTTGTTCTATTTACGTTTTTTTAAAAAACAATTTTTAACACTGTTCTTAGTCATATTGGTCTGAAGAAAGATAAATAGAATGAAAATACACTGGGTAATAAAGAAAAAAAATCTTTTATGTAAAAAAAAACTAATCTTTTAAGAAAAGAAGAACGGATTTTGGCGCGATACTTGGGTTTAACTCTGAGATATTGAAAGAAGGAAGAAACAGATCAAGCAGGTACTGGAAGGGTGGGGGGGGGGGGGGGGGGGGAGGAATGTCGTTTCGAAACAAAGGAGTTCCTGCGATTTATTTGAGTGATATTAGAAGGCAA
>JBCEWB010373333.1:0-21035 GCA_039654565.1 Peronia peronii
CCGGAAAACAAAATGGATTTGGACCAAAACTCTCCCCCCCCCCCCCCCCCCTGCGGGCCCGGGGTATATAAGTAAGTTCTTTGCTCCCACCTGCAGGCGGCGAAAGCCCGCCATCCGTGGGGTGTCTCCTATGGAATACCCCGTTCCAGGGGTGACATCTCTTCTCTCTCTCCTTTGCCTCTGTCTTCTGTCCTGCTCTCTCTCCTCTCTTCTTCTTGACGTGTAAACGTATCTAACCGTGTTTGGTACCAATATAGCCGTGATCGTGCTAAACCCCGTCACAAACAAACAAACAAAAACAAAACCCCCATAAAAAATAAAATTACAGGTTTCAACATGACAACCGCTTGTTTTGTTTGTATTTGTTTCTTTGTCTGTTTGATTTTTCTTTCTTTTCTACTTTCTTTTATTCCTTTTATTTACACATTATAATCCTTATCAAGCGGATTTGTTACATGCCACACATGTTTATGTGCGACATAGTCAGTCTGGATACCTACTCTCTCATGACTGTCCCACTCTGACACGTGTCCCTGCGTCAGGGGCGATAATTACATCTTTGGCTGACTGATAAAGGGGGAGCAAATCAATCAGCCTCACGAGTCTGATAAGGCTTTGAAGCAGATGAGTATCACATATTTTATTTAAAAGTCGCTAAGACAACAACCAGATCGCCATGGCCGTGAGATTAGCCGTCTGCTCCTGGATGAAAGTTACGTCACGGGTGCAAAATTCGAATCCTACAGGGGGATGGGAACGATTCAAAAACTAAACGCCGCAAATTTTTCAGTGATTCACCGGTCTCCTGGCTTTTTGGGTAGGGAAGCCCGATGCCTACCCTTCTCAAATAAAGGCAAATATTTTTTGGAGATTCTGGGTGCATGTTACGTTCAATAAAGAATCATTGACAGTTTAAAAGCAGATAATGAGTAGATGGAGGCACCATACTCCAGGCAACTTTCCAAATTTCTATCCACAAAAAAATCTTCTTTTCAAACTGGGCAGGTAATTAAATCTGAGATAGTCATACTTGCTGAGGACTGAAAGGCTATGTACATAATACACAAAATAAATGATAGCCAATATATATTGGGAACTTAAAAAGTTTGATCTAAATGACTGCCCTATTTTGTCACTGCGTAGACTGGAATTATCACTCTGGTAAGAGGTGCCATGGTTAGGTGCCTACTTCCTGACAAAGATGTTATGCATTCGAATCCTAGCGAGGGAATGAGCATGATTAGAACTTACTTTTATTTTTTTTTTAATCACTCTTCAGTTCTCTGGCATCTAACTTTCTTGAATAACGAAGAAACTATTTCGGAGATCCCATGTGAGCCTAATGTCGGAAAGAACCCTTGGCAGTTAAGGATCAGTTCAAGAGTGGGCAGACACATCATTCACATAAAATTTCCAAAATTTATTCCCCAATTTTTTTCTGACCAAACCAGGTATGTCTTTAAATTGAGATAAATCTATTCTTAAGACTAGAAAGCAAACAAAAAACAACAACAATAAAATAACCAAAAAAAAAAAAACTACATAAAAAAACCCAAAAAAAAACTACATAATACTTAATGCTATTTTATTACTGAAAAGCCAGGATAGCAGCTAGATTATGGTACTGAATGGTTTCTATCTGAATGACTGCCACAATTTATTGGTGTTCGGAGAAGAATCTATCACTCTTGCAGCAATTACAAGCATCAATTACATGTGACTTGTTAACCATCACAACTACTTTGGGTTCATCCAATTAATGCTATAATGGGTGAGAACTACCCTGGGAGACATACCATCAGTGAGCAGCTGCTGCAGGGGGACTGAATGCCAAAAGAACCTGAGCTTACGAAACTCAACTCAGGTAACATCCAGCTGGCAAGATGTGATGTCATTCTCACAGATGACACTTGCTAACACGTGTGACAGATCCAGAGTTTGATCTTTAGATTCTCTTTCCTTGTCACTAAATGCCTGTTTGTTTATTTGCCCTTTCTGTTATGCTATTAAGTCCCCTGTGACACCAAGTTGTTTTTCTCGGGCAAGGCGTTTGGCATTGGTGACAGACAGCTGGTTTCTCCCAGGCCACCCAACCACCTCATCGTAATTTGTCTTGTGACCAGGACAAATGAGTCAGAACCCACGCCGGGCGATAAATATCCACGGCCGTTTTTGGTCGTTTTTAACTACTTTCCGAGTAAGATACTAAAATTTTTTTTGTTTTCACAAAACGACAATTTAACCTTTTTTAAACCTGAAAAAAGAAAATTTTGGTATCAAAGTTGGAAAATAGTAAACAATAGTAAAAAAACAACTGTAACTCGAAATCACCCAGCGCGACTTCCGACTCATTTGCCCTGGGCGCAAGACATTTGTTTTGTGTTGGAATTTATTGGCCTATCAGCATGATTACAGCTTTATAGTGTATAGGATCTAGCATGTTAAATATGTTTTACGAGCCAAAACTAAAAGGTATACTAAGAGATGTATACAAATATAAATTGAAAGGGAAAAAAAAAATATTATGTCTTAAAATGGGCCCTGCTGTTTGTTTACAATTTACATTTTCATGTTGATGTTTTCAGACAGCTGAATTCTCTATCTCGGTTGCCATCTGCCTCTGAACACTGACTCCTTCAAACTGAAGGCTCTCACTGCTGGTTGCTCAGGCCATATTTTCACAGAGGTATTTATTTGGCACTCAAGAAATAACCAGCTTGACTCTAACTTATTTACAATTATCCAAAAATTGTGGGTTACGGGATGGAAGTACAAGACGTTAAATTACAGACTGAATGACATTTCTTCTGTGTATTTTTAATTCCAATATCAAAACACCACATGAATGCAAAGATTTTAAGAAAAGATGGCTGTGGAGCCGAAGATGTATTCAAATGTTTTTGAGAGAATGAACTTTGCCTTGCTGAAAACCTAACGTTAAAAACAAATCCTCCTCTGCAAAGGCCCTGTGAACACAGGCAGGCACACAGGTACGTATGCACACAGGTATGTACGCACACAGGCATGTACACACGCAGGCATACACACAGACGCACATACATTCACACACAGACAGACAAACAGAGACAGAGAGAAAGAGACACAGATAAATTCCCTTATGTTACAATTTTTTTCATTTGTTCTTGTAGTTAGGAAACAGACAACTAGCAAAATAGTGGCTGTAGCGAATGAAAAAATACTACAGATCTACAAACACAGACAAACATACATGTATGCACAAATAAAGCCGGTAAGTTTGTCCTTTTCGGTATCCTCAAAGAATGGACAAGGGAAATCAGTGACGGCAATAACAGCAACAAGATGAACGACAATAACAACCAGAGGCAAATGGTCCAGCGTTGTTACTTACACTGTTGTAGTAACTGGCTTCTTTCTCTGGCATGACAGACTTGACATCGTTCATCTTCTTCATCTGCTCTATTCTGTTCTCTCCCACTGCCTCCTGGGATAGTCTCTCCCACACCTGTCACAGACAGCACACACAGAGGTGTCAGTTCTACAGACAGCAATCCCACACATAATGGAACATAAACATTAATACTACACATACGGTGTGGGCCAAAAGTAAGCTAAAACTTTACATGCTCTAAAACATTTTATTACAATTAAATTTCTTAGTTACAGTCAAATTGGTGTATTTACATTTAATAAAGTCTGAACTTGTAAATGTTTAAATGGTCTTGATTTGAAACTGATTTAGAAGAATATATTATTGCTTGGCTAAGTTTGACTTAAAGAAAGCATGACACAAATAGTAAATAATTGCTAGTCTACTTAAGGCCCATCCTGTGTAATACATGCATGTATTAAGTCCAAATGTATTATATACAATGCAATAGTCGAACTATGTAATAATTATGTCCACTTATTACAACAAGTAGAAAACTTAAGTTCTGTTTTAAAGACTTTTATGTTTTTGTTTGTGGACGTCATTTGGACAACAGCGGCTGTTCCTTCTGATCTTTTCAGGTGGGACAGTGGAGGCTCACGGTTAAACCCATGAACTTGAAAACAGTAAGAATGGGACATCCATTGTTCTTCTCCCTTAGTCTTCATATCATGAACAAGGTATTAACTCATTAATCGTGCAAGTATCTGTGAATTGAATCCCACAAGACAGCCATCTGCAGGTGGCTGAAAGCATATTATAACACAAGTGGCGGATCAAATCAGGTCAAACAGAGGCTAAAATGTTATTTCTCAGACACGGATGAATGTCATCATACAAAATGCTAACACTCTAGCACTGTCTGCTGGCATGGATATGTTAGGGATAAGGGTAACAGATTCCTGGACTGCAATCAGGGTCCCAATTTTTAACTCAAAACTTTCTCCAAACACAAAGAAACAAGGCTGAGGCATGTTGTTTTACGCACAGCAAACTACCAAACACATTAATTCATCAAAAGACATCAAATCTCCAACAGAAGACCTTAGGATGAAAAGTATCCAGGAGCATTCTGAGAGATTCTGTTTTGAAAAGTAAAAGTTTTCTGCCTTTTTTTTCGGAGGTCATGTGTTCTCTAGAACTCCAATTTTACATTTTGTGATGTCTGGGTGCTTGCACCCTAAATTTTTTATGTTACATTCTGTATACGTCTTTCAACCTCCTGGTGGAGGTTATCTTGAAAAAATTTTACAGTTAATCTCTCACTGATTCTTCTTTTTTTTTCTTTTCATCTGGGCTTTCTCAACCTCAGCTCTAAATATGTGAAATGCTTCTGATTTCAATTTCAACTAATGATTTTCAGTTGGACACTGCACTATAGGATGTGACATCATGATAATGATGTAACTGTTTCATATAAAAGTGAGAAGTATGATAAGGCATTGATCATATACCTGGGCAGTTTATAAAATTTGAACTAAAACTGAAACTGCAATGAGCTATTTTTTTGTAGCCAGCTAGTTTACTTCCTTTTGGTAAATACAAACAGTATAAAATAAGCAAAAAATCAGTTTTGCTCCTGATACTTTAAGCATATGAAGCAAAACAAAATATGTTTTGCGCCCAGGGCAAATGGGTTGGAAGTCGCGCCGGGCGATTACAAGTTGCAGCCGTTTTAACTATTTTCCGACTCAGATACCAAAATTTTTATTTTTCTCACAAAATGAAAACTTAACCTTTTTTAACCTGGAAAAAAGAAAAATTTAATATATGAGTCGGAAAATAGTTAAAAAGGGCCGTACCTCGTAATTGCCTGGCGCAATTTCTGATTCATTTGCCTTGGGCACAAAACATATGAATAAATGATCATGGTAAGCAAAAAACATGTTTGTCACATGGTGAAGTGAGTTTTTCCTTCTTTATAATCCTTGTGTCTCTTGTATTAGGCAATAATTTAGCTGATGGTCAAAATGCCTCATTAACACGTAGAGAAATATCATGCGGCCACTTACTTTCTTGCTGGGTGAATCCTTGGGCGACTGTGTGGTCTTCTTTTTCTTGGGACTGTCTCTGAATGCTTGCACTGCTGCATTGGTCTGTCTGGCTGGTTTGACCGGTGGACCAGTTTTCTTCTGTTCATTCAAGCTTTCCTGACTGTATTTTTCAACCTGCAAGTCACATTTGTTCACAGTACTGTCTCAACATGCAAATCACATTTGTCTCAGCCTGCAAATCTCATTAATACATAATACCATCTCAACCTGCAAACACATCTGTCTCAACCTGCAAATTACAATTGTGCATAGTACTGTCTCAACCTGCAAATCGCATTTGTACATAGTAATGTCTCAATCTACAAATCACATTTATATAAGTACTGTCTCAACCTGCAAATCACATCTGTCTCAACCTGCAAATTACATTTGTGCATAGTACTGTTTCAACAAGCAGTTGATCGGCTGTATAATTTGTACAACATTGAACCCTAAAATGTGAAGAGTTAAAGTCTAGCTAACAATACCTGTTGTCCAAAGTAAATGAGCTTTGTTTCCTGGGCATTCTTCTCTCCCAACATCTTCTTATAGAGAGTTTTCTGTTTCCACATGCGGAAGTAAGCCTGGATCTTGGTGGCCGACATTTCCTTGGTCTTCTGTTTGCGAAGCTGGGCATTGGTTTTCTTCTTGAGCCGATACATTCTATAAACTGAGAGAACAAAGAGTTATGGGTCAGTGGTTTTGTGGACAGTTGCCATGGTGATGTCCTATATGTGACTTAACAAAACACATCCTGTAAACAGACTGAACAAGAAGTTATAGGTTAGTGGTTTTGTGGATAGTTGCCATGGTGATGTCCAGTATGTAACCTAACAAAACACATCCTGTAAACTGAGAGAACAAAGAACTGTGGGTCAGTGGTATTTTTGATAGCTGCCATGGTGATGTCCAGGATGTGACCTGACAAAGAGTCCTGAGGAAATGCAGAGCCACTCTTATACAGTTAACATTTCCCATGGCAAGGAAGCCAGACATGAAGAATTTTTTTAAACAATATCTTCATATTTACTTCTCTGTGGCTACTGACTCAAGCCTGACTGCGTTCTTACTTTTCTGTGACTACTGATATTCAAGCCTGGCTAAATTTTCTTACTTCTCTGCCGTGACTATTCTTACTCAAGCCTGAGTGAATTATCTTACGTCTCTGAATCCTCCTGGCACTCTCCGCCTGCAGCTGCTGCTGTTTCTGCTTCTCCTCCTCCTCCTTGATGGTTTTCATCCTCTGGAAGCGCCGACGAGACAGGAAACCTCGGACACTGCTCTGGATCCTGATGGAGGCCTCGTGTCGCTTCTTCAGTTCTGTTTCGTACTTCTTCCTGGTCTGTCGTCCTCTCACAGCTGGACAGAGTATCAAAGTGATTGGTACGTAAACGAGATATGGTTTTCCAAAACTCGGTCAGTCAGTTTTTTCAACTTTTAGAAACATTTGTCTCACTGGCTAAATGGGAACTCAACCATACTAATTTGATAATGTACATGGGTTTAATGTTGAGCAAATGACTATGCAAAGGTAATCTATTAGCATGTTGTTTTGTTTTTGTTTAGTTTGTTTTCTTTGCTCAGCATCCTATAGGAACAGGATATTTTGTCAAGAACCAAGGACTTCCACAATCTTCTGGCATAGCGTTATGTTATACTGATCACTGCATTTATGAACCACTTGAGAGAATACTGTAGCTTAGAAAATTCCTGAAAGGTCTCTCGAAAGGTTCTTGGAAAGCAAATAAAATACGTCACATACGTCAACCCTATTCGATATCAGGATACTTTGGCATTTTGCCTTGAATTTTGGCATCTGAGATCTTGCTTAAAATGTCATGTTTTTTGTTGTACCATAAGATTTCTGTCAGATTTGTGTGGAACAAACATTTCAGGCAGAAAAATGTAATCAAAAGCCAGTCATTTCCTTCTTTACGGCATTCCTGATTGTGTGTGGAGCAGAAATGTGATTTGACAGATGAAAGAGTAATCTTCACTAAATGACTATTATTGACAGTACAATTATATTAAAATCTTGTAATTGTACGCACCAGTTTGTATTTTGCTTGCTGCCTCGTGCCTCCGTCTCTTCACAGCTGTGTACTTTTTGCGTGTCACAAAACCTCGCATATCTAGGAAAATGGAGCAAAGTTGGGAAAGAAAATGAAAAAACAACCACTCATCAAAAGTTGTTTTTTTTTATCCCTGCTGCTTTCAGTCTTAACTAGTCTCCACCCAGTGTTCTCTACTATTGTCCTAGACCTTGAAGAAACAGAAAAACAGATTGGATTAAAGGACAGTACAAGTAATAAATACATGGGCTGTCTGTTTTCCCAGATTTTTTTTCCCAGTACTACCATTCGAGTTGAAATTTTGACCTCTCTCTCCTGAAAACTATGCAAAACAGCAATTTTCTCCTATGAGCATTCTGAAGGGATATGTATTTATTATTTTGTGTTTTTCAGTAAATTAATTCAACCATTCTTGTGTTTTCTTCAACATCATCTGTGACAAGAGCACTTATTCTAAGATGTTCTCCAGTACCTTAGTCCATGTTTGTTTTTTTTTTTCCCCAATCAGCCATGACAATAGCACTTGAAGACACACACTCACATTTCTGAATGAGAATGCTGGCCTTGTCTCTCTTCCACCGGAGCTGGTAGAACCTGGTCCTGGCCAACCACATTCTGATGTAGGCCTGGACCCGTACCACTTTCTGGCAGACATCCTCATAGCGCTGGGCCAGCTCTTCCACATGGTAATACTTCAGGAACACCTGAGACAACAAAACCAATCATCTCTTCACACCTTGATTACAACAATATTCTTTATCACAATACTCAAGACGAATACCTATATGTATGAGAAGCAAGCAACAGGTTTGTGCCAACAATAGAAAGATGCCCATCTAACAAGAATATCATGGCTACAACAATATAAATTTATGATAACAGTCAGGTTCTCTGTGAGGATCAGGCTGAGTGTTTGAGCAGGTAGATCTAATATTCCAGGAACATCTGAAATAGCAAATCATTTTTCTCACACAGTGTTCCATCACTGCTCCTGTGATTTTTTTTTTTTTACACAATAATCAAGTACAATAGTTAGGCTAAAAACCAGACTCAGTGAGTCTCTATACTCTAAGAATATCTGAGACAGCCAATTAAACATTTTTTCACTCTGTCTATGCCAGCACTGTCTCAACTGTCTCCTTTGTGTTAAAATAAGAGATTTCTGTCAGCCTTTCTAAGCCATGATATCGATATTGCCTATGAGATTTTGTGTGTTCATGACACAGAAATAGCAGTCAACCAGAAGTATGAGACTGAAACTGTCTTTCCAAATGCTGCTGATGTTAACCTTGTCAAGCATAGACAGGACCTGTGGCTGGTAAAATATTTTTGTCATTCTTAGTGAAAAAGCAAGCCGGTTGAAAACCATTTTTCAAGTACAAAAGAACTTATGAAGATGGATAATTAAAAATTCACATGCACTGAATGTCTGACCAAGAAATAATTATTGACAAAATGAAACATAATCTAAATGTTTTTAAAAATATCTATCTTATTTGAGAAGTACATATGTCAATTTCCATCTATTTCAGAAGTAATTTCAATCGATGTTTCATTATAAATTAATAAACAAAATCCAAGGACTATTTGCTAGCAGTCAGAAGCTCCTCATCATCTCTTAGCTCCTCATCATCTCTCTTGGTCTTAATGTCCCACCGGTACCTCAGAGAGAAAAATACATAGGAGAATCTTATCCTTTCTGATTTTTTCTCTTTATGATTGGCCTCATGAATGTCACCTTAACTGAAGTCACAACTGACATTTTGTTAGGAAATGACAAATGTCTTTTCATAAGTTGGTAGCCTGACATTTATAAGATTATTGACTGCAGAGTTAATTCTGGTAGTTGGACAAGCAAATAACAACATAATAATGATGAAAATGATTTGTTTCTGCACACTTTACAGAATGCCTCTCTATGATGGGAATCAACCAGAAGGCATGGGGCAGATTGTCTTGCCCAGCTAAAGCCAGTGCTATGGAAAGAAGGAATGTTGAAAAATGATATACATTGTGTATAGTTGCATATGTGATTCACAAAAGAAAAACCCTATATAATCAACAGTCTTGAAACTAAGACACTGATCATTGCGTATGGGAAGGAGAACATTCAGTTCAGCCAGCCAGGCCGCCATCTCAGTGGGGGGTCATGGGGTCAGATTCCTGGCTGCTGGGGAGACAGCATGACAGCTGACTGAGCTGATTTATATTCCTTACCATTACTCAAAGTGTACCAGATCCTGAGACCATACATTGCTTGTATTGCACTCATACTCTTCAGTGAAAATGCTGCTACAGCCTTGTATAATTGTTATCACTGTATCTTTATTACTTAGGCCGACAATTGTTTACATAAAAGACCCTTTGTTGGATCATTATTTTTCATAAATCTGTAGACATAATTTGATAAATATCAGAACCACAACGATGAGTCAATGTGTAGTTTGACATGGTGCTTCAGAACACATTCTTAGTGGACTCACCAAAGAATGACACCCGATCACCCAAAATTAATCTGATAAAGACATTTTTTTTCCTACAGGTATGATTTTTTTCACAGAGCCTAAAGCCCAACATCTCTCTGACAAACAATTATGTTAATGTAGCATATAATCCAGCTGTTTTACAATGTTTGTATACATTTTACAAACACACCATTTCCAAAACAACACAACCACACAATTGATCATTGAAACGGAATAAGATAAAGGACAATATATGTACTATAACTATACTGTTGTGTTATATCTCTATTTTTTGCCTCTGGCATTTGTGCTCTTAGCTGAGATGAAACTCTAAGAAGATAACTGCTCATAACAAATTCTAACTTTCTTTTTCTTTAAATGATGTTGATTATCATTTGAATTTAGTATGAATTAAGAAGGTTTCTTGCAATTGTTCAATGTTTAACAAGACGTGGAGCTATTCTTGTCATTAGGGTGCTTGTTTTATTTATATTATACATGCATGAAACCACATTGTCACTGTAAAGTTTTCTTTCTTTACCATTTATTACATTGTGAGAGTTTTATTATTTTTTTACATTCGTTAGATCGACAGTCATGGGTAAAAGTAGAGGATAGAATAATTTACTGTGACTGGTAAATGGCACAATAGGACCATCCCCCTCTGAAGAGCAAATATAAAATAATCCGATACACCCCACTATCCACTTGTACCCTGTCATTATGGATATTAAATCAAGTTTACACCAAGTTTTGGTTACTTCTGTCCGTCACTCTGTGAGGGCTGGAATGTGGCATCTTTTACGGTGTACTTTCTTTTTAGAACTGACCTGATTCAGATTTCATATTTAAACTTTCTGTTATGCTACCTTATTCAAAACTCTTCATAATAAAATTCGTATCTGTGTAAAGATCGTGATCTTGACTTTTTAGCAATGACGTTGCATTCAGACTATCTTTTAATGCAATTCATTAGGACATATAAAACAAAAAGTAAATATTTGGCCCAGGGACACACACTCCGCTGTCCCCCAGGTGCAGCTAAGCGTGACAGGGCCAAGGCGGCATGGTTGGAATGGCTAGGGCAGGAAACTAAGCAATATGATTTGAGCTGCCGTGGCTATAAAGACCACTAGTAACCAACAACTTTCATTTCTCAATAGCAAGGTGTGTTTTGTTGTTCAAATCATAAAATTTTCACAAAGCCCAGGGGAAAAAATAAATGTTCTTATTCACTTAGTGCCAGATGATCGTTATGTTTTGGTTTGAAGATATTCACCTTGAAAGTAAACCAATATATTTTCAAACACTCAATTTTAGTGACACCTTTCAAACATTTGTAGCACAGAGATGAATAATCGCAGAAAGTTCACAATTTTGCAGGGAGAAGTGAGAAGGTTGAATTTTCACAAGCAACAAGCAACTGATCTCTAGGACTCACTTAAGACAATGACTGTGCTTTAAAACAATGCCTAAACAAGGTCATGTTGACCTATAGTTAGCAGCCAAGTGTTCCACTTGACCACCACTGCCTAGGCGGACGGAGGGCTGGCTTACAGCTTCACCTCAGTTGCACACTTTTCTACTAGAATGTGACATCATGTGATATATAGGGCTAAAACATAAAAGTGTTTAGGTAGGTTCTCAAACTTTTCATCCTATCCATCCATGTCGATGTATTTCTTGATGTCATCTGAATTTTTCCAGTTTTGAGAAGTCCTCAAAGTTACTTTAGAGAAAAATGTGTTCGTTTTTTTTTCATTTGAAAAGTTGACCACTACTTAGTGGATTTCTCCACTCTGCTACAGTGTAGTGTGTTCAAACCACCAACTTTTTGATATCTTGACAGGTGAAGTCTTGTCACAAATGTTTCTCACCTTTGTTCTGCCAATGGCATAATTTGTCATTTTGAGGTTGTCCAGGAGGCGACGACAGCTGTCACCAGTGACTGACACAGCCTCATCATGCTGGAAGCCGAGGACATGGTACCTGTCAGAGCAATTGATACAAGGAGAGACATGACAGCTCTTCTCTACATAATCAATCAGATCTCTTCTCTCATTCAACTTAGTCTTATATTTAGTTCTACAAATATCTGAGCTCTTTCGAAAAAAGGAGTCCAACATACATTTGAGATGCGACACGATGAAGTAAGGTGTTTGTCAAACTGACACGATCGGAGAAATCGCGTGTTTTTCAACAATGAATGAATTTTTAACGTAATTTTTTGTTTCTCAACAGAATTCTTCTATGTCAATCTAAAAATGCATTTCAGTTAAATTTGTGAAATAAATTGAGGAAAAAACCCAAAAATTGTAATTTAGAGGCATAGCCTAATAAGAATTAATAAGGATTAACAAAATGATCAGCCATTTTCTCACTAAATTCAGCTGCAGCAACAGGTAACCCCTATCTTCTTTAATTGCTAATATCTCAATTTCTACTTAAGGTAGAACAAACATTTTTTCACACACTGAAAGGGAAATGAATAATCTTCACAGTGATACCAATAACTCCATATGCTCAAAATTTGACGAGAGCCTGATTTCATTGTGTCACATCTCATTTATCAATGAACTTGCTCAAGCTTTATTCATAAGAACACTAACTTATATCTTCCATGCATGTGTATTTGTATGTAAGTAGCCCATACTAATAGACCTTCATGGCATCAACATCAGCATCACAACCTATAATTTTTCAGTAAAAACCAAAACGCATAACTGTATGAGGATGAAATGAAAGAACTGGCTCCCTTGAACGATACAAATAAATTTGTCAACATGCACTGGCTGCAGATAATAATAATAATGATAATAGTAATAATAATATGAGGTATTTATATAATGTTTATTTCTGTGCTGTGGAAGCATCTAGGTGCTTTACAATCTACTATTACTGTAACAGATTCAAAATAGCAGTTTACACAATTCTCAGCTCTCTGGGAAGCATATGAGGCAGCTGCCTGTTAGATGTCAAATCCTTACGTCTAACAGTAGCATTTGTTATCTATAGCTGGGTACCCATGTTAACCAGGGTCAAGTCAGGAAATGTGTGTAAATTTGTCTTTCTCAAAGATGAAATGTCCGAACCTGTCAGGGTTCAAACACAGACTCCAGAACCTGGAACTTTTGATCCCGAGCTTGAATCCTCAACAACAAACCTGCCACCACCGAACAATGTCACTAAATTCTAGCAATAGATATAATTCCTATAAACTGAATAGCTGACAATTTCTGCAAAGGCAGTTAATTGTAGTCACGCACTAATGAGAGAAAAAATGCCTGCTGAATCATTTTTTGAGCTGCAACTGATGAATTATGAAAAAATTCCTATGTTGATGTTGTTAATAGAGATAAAATGAACCTCACCTTTTCAAGAACTCAGAGAAAACGATTCTGTGAGAATAACCCTGCCTGCGTATGCGTGTTGTCTCCAGCACGCCTGTGTAACGCAGCTGTATTCTTACCCGTTCTGCGTTGAAATTACCGGGTTCTTTCTGATCGTTTGGTTTCAAACACCTGATTGTTGAAAAGATGGAATGCATATGTTCATCATCTTCATTATAACTGAATTCATAAGTTATCACTCACAGCAACACTTTAGTGAATAGCATATGATTGCTACTACTGTAGTAGCACTGGATAATTTTTCTAGTTGACCATCTCCACCTTTGTCTTAACCCAGTGTTTTGTCAGCATGGGTGGCCAAATATATTTTCATTATGGCTGACATTTGGCAAACCTGACATTTCAGCCGCTATTTCACTTCGTTGTTTTCGTTAATTATCTTTCTTCCTTAGCGTTTTGGCCATTTTTTTCTGATGTGAAAATAGTTTGATCGACCAAAATTCAACTTTTCCAACCCACGACTGTTTTTCCGACCAAAATTTGAGAAAATCCTGATCAAAGGAACTTTTTTCATAGTTTCACCTAAATTCAGGGACAGCTAACATAATTCCCTTTACCTTACTGTTCCACAAACAAAACAAAAAAGTCTACAAATAAAAAGATATTTTAAAAGACTAAAAAATCAAAAATGAAAATAAAAAAAAAAAGGCATTTAACAATAATTTAAACAAAAAAGAAGAGGAAAGGATGTTTGGTGGCAATCCAGAGTACAAAAGTTCCAGACCTGACAAAATGTGGAGTTCCTGCGACCATTTTGTTGAGTAGATCCATCAGAGAGTAGCGGAAGTATGTGGCCACCGTCTGCTGCATACGTGTCATACTGGTGGAGTTCGTGGCTCGCTGCAAGTACAGGGCAAAACCAGGAAATGTAATTAACGGGAACCGTAATGGGTATCTGTCTATCGAATTTGGTACTTATGAAATATTCTATACTGAAATGTTCTCTGTTGTAAGGGAACCAATGGTTGTGTGTGTTCAGTGCTGTCAATGGTGTTGAATCATGAACAAAACTGAAGCCCTTTCAGTAACAAATAACAGTCTCTTATCATCTTAAAAGTGAGCAAATAATTATCTTGTATCATCAAAATAACCTGCTGTCATTCTCTCTACCACAGTCATCAAAGATGATGTCAGACATAGAAATTCTACATTCATTTTGTTGTCCCTAATGTGCTAAAAACCTATGGCATGTATCATCTTCCAAAACCTATACTTCTGTGCCGTACTTGACATTTGCTGTTTTCATTAATCAAGTTACAAATGGCAGACCTAGAAGACAGAAAAAACTTCACAAAATTTCTGTCCTAAAAATAAAAAGGGTTAAAACACAATGTGTGCCATTTTTTAACACTAAACTGTTACTACTTTTCTGTTCTAAATTTACCAATTTAAAAAAATTTTTTTTGGTTTAAGGCACATTTGTCAATGTCAAAAAAAACAAAATTAATTAAAAATATTTAAGCTCATATCTTTCTTTCATATTTTCAAAAATTTTAACTTGCCTGATATTTTATTTGGTGCCATACATATTGATCAAATGAATACTTACAGCAAAGAAAAATTTAATGACTACTGAGCTATCATATTTCTTAAGGAATCAACTCTGGCATGCATACTAAGCATATGGGACAAATGGGTCTGATCGCTCTATCATTTTCAGTGTACAACTGAGACAAACATTATTGCTGGAGACATTTGTTCAGTACAAAAATGTATGAGAATTACGTTTTGTTAAATAATAATCGAAGTGGATACTGAGGAATATATGAGTGACAAGGGCTATGGCTAACTACATGACCTATCATAATAATGGGTTCATTTGCTAACTGTCACAGTATAAAGGGATATTGCAGGTACAGATGTTGAATAGATGCATGTAATCATTTGATAAAACAAACCAAACCAATCTCAAGCAAAGAGTACATGATACAGTGGGAAGACCCAGACTGTTTCTCTAAAGCGCACAGAGTAACATTGGCCTTCTGTATATAGATCAGTTTTTCTTACTACAAACACAAAAGTAGCTGAAACAACTCAGTCATTATTCATGACACAAACATCTGTACTGAAACACTGATAAATATAATACAACAATGTAAAAAAAATGATTTATGTGCATCTCCCAAAACCTATCAATATAAGCTCATATAATATAATAAGACTTAACCTTTGCAAATGTAAGACAAGGCATAGCATTGTTACCCAAAAGCTTTATAGCAGGAACAGGCATGGATGGTATCTAGCGAACAGCAAGGCAGTTGTCAAAGACTATGTTTGAGTATTCAGAATGTATCTGTCAGTGCATCAGAGTCATGGGTAGAATGACAATATCTCTGTGTTAAAGAATTCTCCATCCTTTGGAAAGAAAACTTCAAAATAACCATTTCCTTTTATCTCTTTGCCACAAATCAGTTTGTCATGAAACTACAAAGTCCAAACTTTTCCACCATAGAAAAATCGACAAAGATCTGTCTAGATCTATGTGTGTATATGTTTTACTATCTTCCACATTTATCTAAGATCAGATCTGCACACCAAAGTGAAAGCCATTTATCCCAAAAAATTCATTCGTTAAATATGTACCTAAGAGTCCTTTCAACCAAATGCTCTTGAGACATGATACATAATGAAGCCAGTTTCAAAGCCATACACTGCCTATATGCTCTACTCTGGAGACTGTCTTGCTGCAAAGAAGAGAAGGATAGCACTCTATTCAAATTATCAATATGATGTGGAAGAAACTGACACAAATAGATTGTTACTGTGGACAAAAGTTTGCCAAAACAATAATCCTTAATAAAAGACATGGTGCAGTGGACGATCATATTGAAACCAATCCATTCCGAAAACAGTTCTTGAGAAAACACAAGACAAAAGTGATATACGCATATCTGAGACATAAAGATAACTCTAATCTGTCCAAAATGCTTCAGGAGAATTTAGAAATCCACACAGAAATCAGAAAGTTTGGTGCCAGAGTAGGAATCCAACAAATCAATGTCACTGACATGGTAAAAGTCAGGATAGGTATTTTCATGTACAGCAGGTCCTCTCCACACAAGGCAAACTGCTAAGGAAAAAAATGGGATGAATTTTTGCACCAACTCATGAGAATTTTAATAACACAAATTAATGATGACAACAGGAGAAAAGCTTATATGAGGGATGGGAAAAAGATTACAAGTTATCAAGACGCTGTGAGGTGAATATTTAGCCTTAAGTGGTAAACTGTTCATTTTGCTGATTTTTTTCCCCAGAATGGTCACCCTGTCTCCTACATTTTCAATGTCTCCAGCTACAGTCAAGCTAACTCAAAACTTCTATCATCTGACTAAGTTATGAATTAAGCTGTTTGTAATACTATTAATTCAATTTGGTGGAAAAATTATATATGACTCATTTTGACTTTCTGAGAGGCATTTATAAAAAAAAAAAAAAAAAAAAAAAACTTCCATGGAATGAAAGTTAACACAGTCCTCTCTTGTTCATATCTCTATTATTTTGCTGCCAGTTAAGGACAGTTACTAGCTGGCACTTTATATCTTTCATTGTTCATGTCTATTAGCTTTGCTGGACTATAAATTCAGTCATACGGGCTGATGAAATACAGTTGGATTTTCATGTATAAGTTACTAGTGCCTTTGGAAAGATCCATGAATGTAATTATACTGCTGAGACAAAACTTGCTTTGCTACTTCTGGGCCAGACATTCAGGTTGAAAATTAACTTCTGTCACATTCAGGTCAGTCCAATCAGCTATTCTCAGTCATCCTCTAAGAGCTGACTGACTTTGCCTGTTCCGATGACATTTTGTTATAGCACCATATTTTCTGTTGAATAACAAACACTGCTGGTCAGAGAGGCTGATGAAAACTGCGACAGGAATATCAGCAGAACTGTTACTATTCCTCACAAAGCTGATAAGGTTTGGAGGGTTAACAAATGCAATGGCAATAAAAAAGTTCATGACAGAAATTAGAAAAAAAAAAAACAACTGCAAAACTTCTCTAGGTAAAAGTGGAAGTGCAAGGAACACAGATGAAGACACAAAATGTAATTAAACAGAAGGAAACATAAAAAACACTGTCTACCAATGACATCAATATGAAAATCTGACAAAAAAACTTAAAAATAAAATAAAACAAAAAAACACAGACATCAAATTTCCCAAACAAAAATCAGGCACAGACTTCAAAACACTTCATGCAGGAGATCCAGCTAAGTGGTTTACAAATATAAACTTCGCAAATAAGAAAATACTGCAGGATAGAACTATCTGCAAAATGTATGGCACAGCTGTTCATGTGCCATTTTATTATAGCAAACACATCCAGAAAGAACGAAAATGTCTCTAAAAACTGGGCTAAGAGCGGGATCTAAACAGGTCTATAACACACAATTCTGCACCTTGCTGCGTAAGAAAGCTCGCTTTGGGAAGAGACAACGAGAGAGGGTGAATGTGTAGCTGTGTCACATTTCCATGTTAATCAAACATTGAGTTCTGTTCCATTGTTTCTTTCCATTATGTTTAAGTCAAAGAGGTGAATAGTGATTGCCCTCAAAAATAGTGCGCACAACATGTGAATTTTCAATGGAGTGCATTATAACATCAATTTACCAGACAAGATAAAAGACTGCTTTATTGTTTGAGCTCATTGTAACACAATTAGTGAATTCTGGTACTATTCAAGAGGGAGCTATCAAATATCTACTCCCACTTCATTTATTATTATTGGACAAGACAGTGAAAGTTGTCAAAAAGGTGAACATTTACTAACTTATCAATAAGGAAAAAGCCCTTTCACATGTAACACTGACATAACCATTCATAAAAATCCAGAATAGAATCCTAAGCAAATGCTCCTAAAACTCTGCTATAGTTTCCAGATATTCATATAACATCAATATGAACAGTTAACCCAGCCAAGTACCTTTAATGATGTGTGCATTATGTCTGATGTTGCTATACCCATAATCAAGTTATGCTTGCCCTTCACCTGAGCTGTTTGACACTGATTACAAGAAAGCTTGACCTGTGACAACACTGTGACCACCAATCACAAAGCAGCTGTGGGATGAGTGAGTTTCTGCAAAGCTCTGTTGTTAGTGTTGGTCGTTTGACAATGACTTCTGCCTGAATCTTTTCCCAATGCTTTCAGTTATTTCTGTCATAACTTTCACTGTCATGGCTTATGCTGATATTTTCTTTCACTTTGAACTGACATTCAATGAAGGTTTTTAAGGCCTAGCTTTCAAGTGCACCATAAGAAGCTCATGTTATTCTGGCATGGTTTGTGGTCACTGTTAGTCCAGTAAATGAGGGATTCGCAGACTTGAATTGTCAAGTCCCACTAAGAAATTCATGATGATCCGGGTCCCTGACAAACTGTTTTGCATGTGGATTTGATAACTCCTCTTACACCCAAGTTCAATAGTCTGACCCCATGACATCTTATCTTAATCACTTAGTTGATACGTGAAACTGTTTAAAACTTGAACTTTCAAGCTCCACTCCAAAAATTTGTGATGATCCAGTTGCCTGACAAATTCTGTATGCCGTACGTAACTGACCTAGTAACTCTTAGTTCCCCAATTTCAAAAACCATAAACCCTCAGCTTTTTTCCAATGGAGTTTGAAAACACACTAGTGCTATGTTCCCGTTGTTAATCAATACCACCATTCACCTTGGGTTATATCCTAGTGCAAAGAATGTGGGCTTAGACCTCCACATCTTCAAAACGACAGACTTTCAAAGTGATATGAAATCAAAGAGCAATAACTCATGAATGCCTCTGGGTGATTAATTATGCCCCCTGTGAATCAGCAACTGTGTTTCCTTGTCAATTCCGCAGAAGCAGCAGAGGCATTGTGGGGAGAAAATTCATAAATCTCAATTTAAAGCCTTGACGGACCAAACAACTCTGCGCAACAGCATTTGGATGGTGATGTGGACTGCAAATTTACAGGTAAATACTTACTAACTGTGAGTAGATCTGTAAATGTTTGTGTGAAAAAAAAAAAAAGAACAATAGGCATTTCAACCACTGATAGATAAGTTTTAGGACCTTAACTGTATAACAGGAATAAAAATAAAGAATGCATAAGCATTACAAACTTGGAAATTTTACATCTTCCCCCCAGCCTGGGGGGAAAAAATCTCTGAATAATGTAAAGCACATGTGAGAAATAGCATTCCTTTATTTTCACTGCCTTCTTCTACATTGGTATCTCTGCATCAACAAAAAAAAACCCAACAACCTTCATTTAAGTTTAATGCAATAAGAGTCAATCAGTGAATGGCTATAAGAATAGTTTTGACCCAAAAAAATGGGCTCTGCCAAAAACATGTGATGAAACAGTGATGAAAAATCATGCTTGATAGAAGTTTGTGGGAACTTTAGTCTTATATACAATGAAAACTTCATTATCTTCCAGTTCACTTCATTTATTGTGTCATCTTGCAAGAGCAGCTAATCATGTGTCCATGTTTATGATCATATTTTTATTTTATTTTTTTACACTAAAACAGATTCCCTGTCCTCAGCATGCCTAATACAGAAGAAATGCAATCACTGAGAAAATATTGAACACATCATTCTTCTATAAACTCCAGCTGTGAATATTTCCTTAATCTTTCTTATTATGATTTTTCATATGTTCATATTCCACATTGGCTGAATGCTGTGTTATTTTTCTACATTGTTTTTATGAAAAAAAAAAAAAGATGGTTTGAAATTAGATTCACAAAGTGAGGAAAAGTAGGAAACAATGAAAAGGGAAAGAAAGATTGATAGATAAAAGAAAGTTGAAAAGTAAGAAAGAAAGAAAGAAAAAGAAAGAGAGAAAGAAAAAATGAAAGAAAGAAAGAAAATGGTCACATCAGAAGGCGAATGAAGTCAGCCAAATACATCTATGTGTTATTTTATCACATAACCTGTATGACATATCATGAGCAGATCTAAATATGGTATTAGAAGAAAGAGAAATAAAGATATCAGGGCATGCAGTCCACAGAGCCATGCACATGCAGTAACAGACTGTGCACATCATCCAGATGGGGACTGGAAAACCACAATTATGCATGGACACCAGCTGCTCACAAGCCACACAGCACAATGTGCTCATGCAAAGAGCAACATCTATTATGAGACTGACAAGAATGCTAGACATGAAGCATACAAACAGATACGGCAGCACTTCTTTCACACTGCTCGCCGAAGAACTATGATTCTCAGTATTTATATGAAGGCCTATTTAGACCAAGGCTATGGACAAATATACATATTCCAAAAGAAGAACATGTTTTTGCATGTAAGAACTAGTCGTGAGCGTTACAGAAATTCATCTCTGCCATCAACGCCACATTCCAAGCTGACACAACTGTTTTTTTGAGTCTGCCTTGGTACTAATGCTGTTAGTGTTATTTTTGTCCACATATAAATGTCAATGTATTTTATTTCCATGCTGTGTCTCAACAACTGTGAATGGAATTTCTTTTTTAGAACAAAATAATGAAGTTTATCTTACATTATCTTTTATGTTCAATTCAAATTGGCTATATGTCTCATGGCCAGTCGAAATGAGACGTAAGTCGCTGAGCTAGAACCGAGAAATCGGGCTTTGAATGGGATGAGGGAGGTCAGAC
>JBCEWB010373444.1:0-18393 GCA_039654565.1 Peronia peronii
GGGCACAGAAAGCAGGGCCGCCCTTGCAAGCGATACAAAGATGGCCTGAAAGACAGTCTGAAGTGGTGCGACATCAAGCCTACAGGAGCTTGTTCGCACAGCACAAGACAGACAGCAGTGGCGTGCTCTGATCAGGAAAGCATCAGCCTCACTGGAGGAGGAGCGTCGCAACCAGGCGCAGAACGCACGAGAACGTCGTCACAGAGCAGCGTCTGTCACTGCAACAACAGCGGAGTTCCGTCTGCTCTCGACTCTGCAGGTCCAGAATTTGCCTGCAGAGCCACAAACGTGTACATAGATAAAGCGCAAACATTCATGTCATCCTCGAGATCGAGGGACCACCACCAGATAATCAGATATTCTTTGCATTCCCTCATCAAGGGGCGGTGGTTAGAGAGCCTTTAGCAGATCTGGAAATGTACATCCTCTTGGACGTAATTTAAGACTGTTTTCTTCTAAACTCCAAGGAAGCTACTCCTACCAGTACCACTATGGCCTCATAATTGCTAGTTTTACCTGTTCTTGAAATAGTCCTGAGTGTCTAGTTTGAATGCTGCTTGTTCGCGCCACTTCCCGTCTACTATCGGCCCATGATCTAGTTCTCCTCAAATAAATTTTTGTAAGCCAAGAAAAGACATTTAGGGCGTATTCCCCACCCGAGTGCTTTGAGGAGTCTTAACATATTAAGCCCAGCTGCTAGTGACGATTATTTTTGTTTGTTCCATGTATTATTGACAGCTAAGACTCCCATCCAGTGGTAGCGTGGGAATCTGATGGCTCTCTGAGCTGCATCAGTGCGTTTTCTAGTATCAAACTAATGGTGTATAATCTATACTGGCCTGTCTGTTGGGAATCATGCCGTTGATTTTGTTTGCATTGATTCCGAAACCCACGATCTGCATCCAGGCATTCAGTTTATTTAGCTGTTTCTGACGTTTAGTTCGAGATTTTTCTGGGTCTTTTGCATTACCCACTGGGCAGAATCGTCCGCGAATTGCTGAAGGCCGGCGGAATTCGTCATCTATTACTTAAGCTAAATCGTTAAGATAAATAGTGAATAGAATTGATGGTAGTACCACACCCTCTGTGCTATTTTCAACTACTACCACTACTTGTAGTAGTTTTCCTATTACTACTACTGGTACCACTACTACTAATTTTACTACTTCTTCCACAACTCCTGTCATTACTGTGAGAGAGGGGAGCCAATTGGATTGTGTGGAGAAAGGGACTACCCCCCCCCCCCCCCCCATGCATCCCCATGGCTAAAGATAAAAGTACATCAAGGATATTTGGATATTTCACGTATGCTAAAACGACTGGCGTCAACACTGGAACGTCCTTTGCCCGCAAAGTTTCCGAGTATTAAGCAGCAGTTCTGTATAACGCCTGTAAAGTTGTTTTGTGCATTTTGTTTCTAAGGTTTCTTCACAACACTGCTGACACACTTGAATTAAGAAAGATAAAACAATATCATTGCTGTCGTATAAAGAATCATGTAAGTTAGTTTTCAAAAAAATTGAAAAACATTGTTAATATTTTTTGACAGTTTGACGTGGGGAGAAACGGACCAGTTGAAGTCTGTATTTCTCCATGGATGACCCATTTCTCCCTATTCGTTTTTTAAAGGCAAATGATCTTTTCTCATGATCTATAAGTGATAAAATTACTCATTGTATGATGATATAATCTTGAAATAGAGTTATCGATATTAAGATGAATCAATAATAATAGTTTGAATCTAGCTAGAAAATATACACACATGTACAGTTTTATTTAGTGAGTGATCTGAATATAGGTCTAATATAATATATATACGCCCGTCAGAGAGGGATGCATCCAGAAGCCGTACCCGTTTAATATGTATAGTTCAATTACTGCATGAAAATACTTCGTTAAATTTAATAATGTCTAGAATGTGTCCATTTCTTTCAAATGCGTCTATTTCTTCCAATTCGTGATTCATTTCGCTTCTACGCTATGCCCATTTTTCTCCAATTATGCATATAAAACTTCCGTGACTGCATACAGATAAAATGCACAGGCATCCCAGTTTACAAATGTATGTATTAAAGCTCTGAATATGATTTAATGAATTTTCTTAGCTCTGTCTTTCAAAGTTTTACTATTATAAACATGTTTTAGCATTAAGCCTGAAAAAATTCACTTCTTCCTATTCGCCCCTACCATTATTGCTACAAATGATACTAAGTATTATTATTGCACTCTTAATACGCCCATGCTTACTGCTGCTTCTTCTACCACTGCTATTCTTTCTTCACCATTATCACCACACTACTATTACCGCTACATCTATTACACCTGTTAGTATTACTCTTACCCACTATCACTACTGCTATTTGCCATTATGACCACCACCATTGGCACCATTACCTCACAACCACCACTGTTATTATAACGATCAATATTACTGCCACAACATCTACCCTTTGTGACAAGTCAATTTTTCCCTGCCAAGTACGAAATAAAAATATATTAAAAATGGCTCGGATGGCTCTGGGATCTCATGTCCACACTTTTTGTAAAATGTAAGATTGGGTCATTGGAGTGGTATGTCTGGCAGAACAGATTGCGAGATAGAGATAACAGTGACGGCACAAGCACTTAGAGCCGCCCCATATTTACCACTCTTTGCTCTTGGCCTCGATTGGGGGAAAGCAGTAGGTAAACACTGTCTTTTCTACTTCTGCTTTCCTCCATGCCGTCCGCCGCTCACTTGGCGACATTCACTGATCTTTTCTTCCCGTCCTCTGCTTGCACCCATCCCCCCCTTTCTCTCTCTCTCTCTCTCACACACACACACACACACACAAACACATACATCCAAACTTTACCCATACAGCGACATACACTGCAACAACGCATGCCAGCAACTGTTTTAAAATCTCCACTTGCATATGGTTTGGAGCACGTACTCGTACAATGATAAGTGTAATTCTGATGGTATTGTATGTGGCTTTGTTTATTTTGCGAGCCATGGACAGGATGTTAACATAAGAGGGGATCGACGAACGGTGAGATATTTTTTATTTTTATTTTGTTGTTTTTTCTGTAATTACTGAAAAATATTTTGCAACTTAATTATATATAATTTGATTTTGTTCTTAAGTTCGACACTGTCATAAATAAGGCAACTATTCCTCAGAAAAAAAGTGAGAATTCTTAAAAATAACCCTCAACTGTTGAATAAACAAACAAACAAACAAACTATAACAACCACCAAACAAACAGACACAAAAACATTTTAGTATCGACATTTTTTATTCAGCTAATGTTTATTGGTGGCCTAATAATATATTCGGGACAGTGTACACACAATGATGCTTCTCACCAGCATACGTTGATTATAAAATATACCAGGTGCCTGTGTCATGAAGTTTGTTCAGCTTCGCCAGTCTCCATCAAAATCTTCAGCGAAGTTTGGATTGGATGACATTTTGATTAATTCCATATTTTAGCCTCATGACAAGGATCTTTGTTTATTCATTTATTATTTATTTTATTACTTATTTATTTGTTTGTTTGTTTATTTATCTTTTTTTTATGTATGTGGCCTTTCACTTAAAAGAAAATGGGATTGTTTCAGCTTTAAGTATGTTCCCAGTTTGGTGAGAAAGTTTTTTTATGGGTAAAAATTTGGAATTTGAAATTTTTGCTCTCACAGTGGCGTCCCCGTCTACTCTTCATTTTTAACTGCTAGGGGCTCTTTAATATGCATAACATACACGCGGGACTTCGAAATATATTAGCTGCTATCCCAGAAGACTAGACGTCGAGTTTCCCAAGCCAAGAAGCCAAGAATATTATTCCTATTCCGTTGTGTCACTGAAAAATAATAAAATTCCTTATCTGTCCCATCCTACGGTACGATATAAGCTGCCACGTAAGTTTTGCGCCGAGAAGTGGATACCTAACGGTGCGTTCACACCAGAAGAGTCGTTCTACCAACATCGTTCTAACTACATCGCTATAATGACATAAGAACGAATGGTGCGTTCACACACACAAAATCGGTCGTCCGTGTTAGTCAACAGGCAGATTTACAGCAAACCACAACAAGAGCTAGCATGAAAATATATTATTATTCCTACTTCCTTTTGATGATCAAACTAAAATAATGATGGTAAATAGGATGATGACGTTAATGTTAATATTACTGTATTATCTGTAAAGCGCTTCTTACACGAAGTCTCAAAACGCTTTGCAATAAAATTAATTGTATGAAACGTCATATTATGCGTAAGAACGTAGAGAATAACTTATTTTATAATGCACTAAACCATTAGATCTATATAAAAAATCAATAGGCCTATTATAAGCATTGAAAAGTACGAAACGTGCGATTACAGGTCATCCAATTAAATAGAATTTAAATTGATGATGATGATTATAATTGATTAAGTAATCAACTGTTGCAGAGATTATGAAAAAAAGAAAACGAATGGGGAGATGGAGGAAGAGGAGAAGGAGGGAAATAATAATATAAATTAATATTATAGATCTAGATCTAGTTGCCATCGCAATGATGATGAAAGATGATAAGAAGGAGGATAAAGCTGAGGAACCATCGATGAGGATGAGGTTGTTCATGTAGCAATTTTTCTTACAAAAGGTTATTCTTGTGCACATCTTTTGCAGTATATTCGAGCTTTAATTAAGATACACATTTATCTATTGCTGTGTTAAAAATAATAAATTATCGTGTTAATGTAAAATTGAAACTTCCACCATCAATGCTTGTCTCCTCGCTTATCTCCCTCCAAGCTTGCACAGGATTTTGCCTGTTTGTATAATCTTTACTCGTTTTATCATAAGGATCTGTTTTGTTGTTGTTGTTGTTGTTGTTTTTTGCATACCGCACTGATTTGAGCTTCGCACTCACCAGTATCCATTATAGCTGGACCCTTTTCTCTCAAATTATTGAAAACTACACACTTAGATCTAGATGTCTCATTCATTCCCCAATTTTCCTACACACTTCACAGTGAATTCTTTTATTTAAATTTAAGAAAAAAATATTATTTTCTTTATTATCGATGGAAAGCAAATTCTGCTCGTACATCTCCTTAATTTTTGGGCGCTGATTTCAAATCTGTATTCAGATTTGTCTACAACCCTTCCCTGATTCTGTATGGCTAGTTGAAAGTTTGCCCAGTCCAGCCGTCCAGACCGGATGTGTCATCGACGTGCCCCGAGACGGCGCGTTTCGTGTGAATAATAGACCGACAGTCGGTGAAATTTTATTGCAGGTGAAAGGTTGTTAGAACGACTTAAAAGTCGTTCGCCCGACAAATTAAGCTTGGTGTGAACAACGATTGATGATAAAGAGAGATTTTGTACATTCTGTCGTTAGAGTGATGTAGTGAGAACGATGTCCGTGGAACGACTCGTCTGGTGTGAATGCGCAGTAAGGCACCCTCTTTATTTATTTACTTACTTGTTTTTATTTGTGAAATCTGACAAAATCTTTCTTAATTTACGATTTAGTTATTTGCTTATTAATTAAGTAATTACTTAATTGATTAATAAATTTAATTTTAATCCATTTATCTACTTATTTATTTATTAGTTTAGCTGTAATTTATTTGACTGTTTGTTTAGATATTTATTTTCATTTCTCATTGCATTCATTTGTTTTCTTTTGAATTCCATGTAAAAGAACATGTCCCTAATTAATATGACTTTACTAAGCTTAAACAAATTTAGAAAATGTTTGTTTTGTTATGTTCTATGTTTCTGTGATAAACATAAAAATAACGCTTTGTTTTCTTTACTTGAAATTTAAAAAAAAGGGGAAATAAATATCCTATAGCGCAACATTCGTTTGTAAGTTCCGCCCTCAAGGTTAATAGTAGCACTTTACATCAATAGCCGGACATAATATAATGTGTTTGATGTTAATTGTTGTCCTTTTCTTTTTCCCACAACCAGAAATCTGAAGGTAACTAAGCTCGCTGTCTAGGAAGTGACGTACAGGTTCCCTGAAAAATGTACATTATATTGACCCTCGTATATGCAGTTATTTGCTGCGTTCTGCATAAGAGTTCCCCATCACCAGTTTCTAAATCTAGTAAGGAGACTCATGCTAGTCATGTGACGACAGAATTACCGGCATGGGGAAATCTTCACCTTTAATTGCCATCAGCACCACATTCCCCACCATCGTCCTCAGCGCCATCAGATGGCCTGACCGTCTCAGCAACTGCACCATCATCAGCATCAGCACCGACCCCTGTGTCATCCGAGAGCACCTTGTCTACCACTGAATATCATGAAAACATTTACAGAACCCTTCCGCCTTATCTCTTCAGATATCAAGAGGAAAAGCCCAATAAATATCTTTACTGGGACAAAGAAAGACTATCTGCAAAGGACTACCAACAGAACATCCTTCAGATGCAATGGTGATAAAAGAGTCTCTTTAACGAACAAAAGGTTTGACGTTTGTCGAGATGTAGATTGCGTCGAATGCAGATGCAAAAGACCATCTTGTGAAGTGTACGGCATTTGTTGCTCTGACATTAGTGAATCCCAGATCGAGATAGAGGAGGAATCGTTTCTTTTTCTGCTTTACCTGCCTCATGAATTCCACCCCAAGATATCCACAGGCTTGCCAGATAAGTCCATCACAGCTAATGTAAGAAGAATGCCTGGTGCTAAAATGAGCACGGCAATTGTTTCTAGTAGATCCGAAGCGACAACGCCATTGTATCCTTCTTTCATACGCCCACGGGATGACACAGGGAACCCTGGCAAAAACCCCAAGTTGTTTTGCGACAAAAACTCTAATCCGAGGAAGGATGTGTATTTGTACATAAGGTCTTGTCCCCCAGATTTTGACGATGCTAAGATGAGGCAGATGTGTGAAGGGAAAACGCCTACTGAGCAAATGTCCACAGATACCTACTTGAGAGTGACTGACAGAACAACTAATGCGACTTACTATAACCAGCGCTGTGCAGAATGCAATGGAGTTACAGAGGTAGGGCTAAAAACTGCTATCACTTCAGTTTTGTGCAGATAAGTGTGAAAATTTCGTTTTGAAGTTAACGTCACACGAGCGGTCTTTAATGTTTGATGTATCATTTTTTTGTCATTAATTAAAGCTAATATATTTTTCTATAGCGTGTGATCATGTCTTTTTTCCCTGGTAATATATTTATTTATTCATTTACTTGTTATTTATTATCTATTATTTATTATTTACTTATTTATTTATTGACTGATTCATTCATTTATTAGAATACAGTACCTTCTTATTATCATGCAAAGTGCTGCTTTGCATTGACGACTGAAGTAATAGATTCCAATATATAAGCAGGGCTGGCTCTTGTTTTCTGAAGGAAATTTCTTTTGACCAGCCCCAATACCTCTGTTTCCCAGACAGAAGGGGTGTTGGACAAGCAGTGAAGAGAAATCACTTTTCTTTTTCTCATTTGAAAGATTCATTGCCAAATGTTTTTGATAAAATTATTCCGATAAGTAGAAACATACAATTTTTTCGGAATTTATCATGAAATACGTTTCAAGCATACCAAAACAAACGTGATTTTTTCACTATTTCTTGTGATTGTGTAACACCCTCTTGTGAACTGATCAAAAACAGTTCCTGTTCATAGTTGCAAAGTTACCATCTTCCTGAAAGAGAGCTCTCAAAATAATAAAACTCTCAATAACAAAGATGTTGAATTAATAGCCAGAGTGGTAAATTAGGATCTCTGTGACCTGCCTTTAGTCTTCATACAAACTACCGGAAGATTACTGTCTATTTACTGGCTATTTATTAGTTTTCCAATTTCCTACTAAAGAAACAAACCAACAAACAAAACTCGGCAACTGATATTTTCTTAAGCAGTAAGACCTTCTTCGTTTGAATCTCTGCTAACATACTGCTAAGCCTACGGTCTTCATTATTGTTAACTAGCCGAGTGTATCGCTCACTCTTCATACTGTATTTGCTAGCTGGGTACAGCTCATAAAACTTACTTCGTTCATATTGATTAGCCGGGTGTATAGCTCATAAATCTATGTCCTGAATATTAGTCATCTGAGTAAAGCCTCTTAAAGCCTACCTGTTTTACATTATATATTAGCTAGTTGAGATAAAGCTTATCATAAAGCTTGCGTTCTCCATTTAAATAGCTGAGTGTAGCTCAGATAAAGCATGCCACCTTCGAATAATAGCAAAATGTGTTTCTTGATTGAACATAAGGATCTAAAACGTTTTCTTTTTTTTTATCTGCTAGGGTATTTTTGCAAAGACAATGATGTCCTTGTTATTTATGCCTATGCACTGAAACTAGTCTGCCTGTGACTGAGTGTTCTGCAGCTTTCATTTCTATTTTCATTCTTTAGACCTTATGTTATGTCACTTAAGTTAAGTAGGTAGAGGGTTGGTGGTGGTGGTGGTGGGGGGGGGGGGGGGGAGGTGCGACACCTAGATGACGCAATTTGTCGATTTTCATTTTTTGGGTTTTTTTTTTGTTTGTTTTTGTTTTTGGTTGTTGTTGTTATTTTTTGGAATGGGTAATCAAACGTCAGCAAAATTTTTTATGAAATTGAGGGAAAAAATGGTATTGCCAACTCTTTTATTCTCCCCTTGTTGATAACAGCAACTCTGCTGAATTCAACATGGATCTTCTGAGGCTTTAAACTGTTAAATAAAAATCACTGCACTTTGGTCGGGGACATCACTCATTCATATTCAGTGAATTTAAAGAAAGTTAATGTCTCTAAGTAGTATGTTAGCTTACCAAATAGCAAATATAAGGCGCCACGGCCCCACTTGAGGCTCAAGAACAAGCTGTCCTGAAGGCATTAGAGAAACAGGGCTTCATTATGTCATCGATAGTCGGTCTGCCAAATAGTGTCGTTTTGTGCGTAATGAAGTCTTTTTCAATAGATTTCATATTCTGCGTTCTTCTCGAAACCTTGTTTTTTTTTTTTTTCACCCTGTTTTGCTATCTCCTTCAAAACCTACAGACATATTTTTATCAAATTTGGTCAACACATTTTCCTTGGCATAATAAAGAAAATGACACGGGTTATTTGTTGTATTTGTTGTTTTGTTTGTTTGTTTGTTTGTTTGTTTTTCAGAAAACATTTTTCCCTAATTTATAAAAATGCCAATTTTGTGCATATTTCATGTATGTGACATTTTATAAAAATCATAAACAACTATCATTGAAACTTGAATTTCCTCGTGATACTTTTTATATTTTATACGTTAGAAAGACATGCAAAGTATGGAATGATTTGATGTGGTGCTAACAGAAGAGATACGTTTTGAAAAGCAGGACAATATCCAAGACAGTGGCCGTTTTCATGATTACCAAACACACTAGCAAGTGCACAAGGGCATATTCTGAACCAGACAGATACACCAATTAGACTTGCACAGAGTAAAATGACTTAAGGTCAGAAGCAACGATAAAAATGTTCAGGTGCTGCTCCCTTCCCCGTTTCCCCGTTTAAACAGAAGAATATTCGTTAAAATTGTATCCACTGATTAAATGACAATAAAAACGTTGCTATTTCTTGACTTAGAAAAAAGATGAATGTCTTTGTGATCTCCGCTTGTTCAAAATAATGAGTGATAAAGATATTGATAAAGACGTCCAGCTTCTATAGTTACATTGCGGTACATATTGCCTTGTGAACATTTCACAAAACTTTCGTCACGAATATTTCGTTAGTGCAACAAAAATGTGAGACAGGACAAGAGAATAGATTGAAGGACTTTCGATGCATCACGATTAAAAAAAAAATGATATTGTGCTTTAGTCCACAATGTGATTTGAGTTACCCACCATACCCTTGGCCATGTGGAGCATCCGAACGAATTCCTTGTGTGTTTAGCATGCAGCAAGATGAGTGCTTATTTGAGACGTTCTGTATTGCTTTAATACATATTTTTCCCCGAATCAGATGGTCCCGTGGCAGCTCAATATAGAGTGCTGGCACAACATGCACGTGTATCCAGCCACAACTTTCCAGGAACTGCTTAGGTTGGCCTTGGGAGAAAAGTCTCAGTGCCTTACGAGTCAGGATGTTCCATCCAACGTGGAGACTTACAAGTGCCAGTTTGAATATTGCAGGTGACTAAAGGCGAAACAAAAGTAATATGAGCAGACTTTTATTTATTTATTTATTTATATTTTATTTATATATATATTACTCGTTGTCTTCTTGTTCTTCATAATTTTTGTCTTCTTTCATCATTTTCTACCTCTTTTGGTTCTTCGAAACATGATATATTTCAAAGTTTTACAGCCCGTATAAGAAAATAGTTTAAATATTTAACAGCTTACGACGATATTCAGAAGCCGACTGACTTTAAGTGAGGAAAGTTCTGAAAAGATCTTGTCTGCAGAGGTATGAAAAAGAGGCAGCTTCTTCGCGATTAAATAAATGCATCGCTGTAATATGAAACAAATTTTCTAAGATAAATCAGAAGATTCTGCTACGTTAGGCTGATGTCGCTGTATAACTGGAAACATGCATATCAAGAGGAGCAGTTTATTCACAAAGGAAAAGTATCTTTTCGATAACCCACATATAACTGCATTTCTTGACTATTCTTTTAGGTAGGTTCATATTTTGTATCTGAATCTCTGAATTAATCTTATCTTCGCCCCTCTCCCAAGCCCAGGTTTCTCCTTTTTATCTCCCCCTCCCCCTCTTTTTCCCTACCCTTTCTTTTACTGTCTGTCTGTCTATCTATCTCTCTAAGTATGTCTGTCTGTCTGTCTTCGTTTCTGTCTGTCTGCCTGTCTAAAGTTTTGTTCTGTCTTACGCATTCTGTCGTTTCTGAATATGAAATGGTATTTTAAAAATTAATGGATATGTCCATTCTAAGATGATGCAACCGGCCAGCTGTCGTGCATATATTTGTTCAATCTGGTTTCTACACTCATAGCAGACCACAAATATTGCTCTAGCTAAGGACAAAGCGTGCATTAAAGATTATGATATTTTCCAGCAATATCAGAAAACCCAGTGAAAAATGGTCATTGGCTGATCTTCTGAGACGTTGAGTGCACCAAGTACCAGCGTAAACCTTCACCGGGTACTCTTAAGGGGCTGGGGATGGGGTGGGGGGGGGGGGGACGGATGAGGGGGCACCTGAAAACTTTTTTCCTTTTGTTTTGACTTCAGGTCATTTTACTGTGTGCATATCGTTTTGGCATTTTTGTATCTGATCAAAATATGCCTTTGAAAATGTGCTAGCGTATCTCGTTGCTATGGAAACTGCTGCCATCTTGGATTTTGACGTATTTTTTTTTTTACAAATCTGTCTCCTCCTCTACTACTATTCCAAATCGTTCCAAACTTTTAGACGTCATTTCTAACGTCTTTTAACTAAAACATGACAGAAGGGAATTTGAGTTTTCTCCATAATTGTCATTTTATGAAATTTTGAAAATGCCATATATAAAAAATGTGCAACACTGGAATTTTCATGTATTTTTTCTCAAAAAGTAAAAGAGATACAAAGAAAAGCTTCTGTCATTTTCTATTATGTCAAGGAAAGTATGTATGCGGAATATGATGAAAGATGAAACTATGATGGTAAGTTTTGAAGGAGATAGAAAAATAAGGCTTAAAACACAAACACACATACACACGCACACACACAAAGTTTCGAAAAGCCAACAAAACACGAAATCTATTGACTATAAAACACACTGAAAAATCTTCAATACTCTGCAATTTGACAGAGAAGACATTGGAGTAACCAAAAGCCATGAAGTATGAAGCCCTCTCTCTCTGATCCCTCCTTGAGGGCTTGTTCTTGGGTCTCAAATGTGGTCTAAGCGCCAGTTTTTGCTATTTGATAAGCTATTTTACTCTTGTAGAGACATTTCATTATTTTTTTACTACACTGAATCTGAATGAGTAAGGTCCCCGACCAAAGTCCAGTGATTTGTTTTAACAGCAAAAATCCTCATAAGACCCATGTTGAATTCAGCAGTTGCTGTTATCAAAAAGGGGAGAATAAAAGAGTTGGCAGTTCACCTTTTCCCTCAGTTAGAGAGTTCTGCTCAATTTTGACTATCTCTCATCTATAAAAAAAAATAAAAAATTCTGCAATAGATATTTTTATAGTCACAGGAACATTTTGGACCTATAATCTGGAACAGAAATAATAACTCTTTGTAAAAAAAAGAAAGAAAGAAAGAAAGAAAGAAAAACCACACATACACAAACAAAAACGAAAATCGATCATTTGACCTTCTGACTCGAAACTGACCAATCCAGGTACCGTCTGCCCCTCCCCCTTCCTTAAATAAACTGCCATTGCCTAATGAGAGTGGAATTCTCTCTATTTTTACTGTTCTAGAGTACAGGAGAGGACTATCAAATATAATTCCTTAAAGATCCTGAAGTTACCCCACGAGAACTTAGTAGTAAGGGTGCAAGGAGGGAAAAAGGAGAGAAAAAAAATGTAAGCAGAGGCCCAGGAGTGGGCAAAATAAATTATAGAGGGCAAGGAGAAAACGTGTGGTAGGAACTCCAGAATGTGAGGCAACCATATTTTGAGCTTGAAAGCGCCACAAAAGCCTCCACCGCTCCATGAGTCTCATTTCCGTTGAAAAATAAAAATGGAAATTTCTGTTTACTCAAAACGAGGTGGTGTTTTTTTCTTTTCTTTTTTCTTTCTTTTTTGTTTGTTTGTTTTGTTTTGTTTTTGTTTTTGATATGTTTGTTTGTTTGTTGTGTTTTGTTTTGTTTTGTTTTTGTTTCTTTTTTAAAATTTCATTCATTATGCATTTTTTCTGGAGCAAATACTATGGAACATGGAGTGAATGTAGAACAAAAGAATTGGTCAGAAAGAATTTTCAATATCATTTCAGATTTGGTTTAGAAACTGAAAAGCAAGGATGCAAAATCCGAGGCAAATTGGTTGGAAAATGTAGAAATCTAATTATGGTAAGTTTTGCAATATCCGCAGGCAAAATCCATGATGGTGGCCGTTGCCACGAGAACCATAGGTGATTTAAACGTTTGTTGTTATTGTTGTTGCTTTTTTCTTCTACTTTCGATAGTAATGGTTAAAATAATATCCCCACGACGGTTTTCAATAAAACCAATACGACCTCAATCCACCCCTACACTCTTGAGCTTGGTAATTTGCAAGTTTATCTTGGTCACTATTTTACAGAGACATAATAAATACCTGTAATGTCACTGGGTTTTGGAAAGAGTACGACGAAGACGTCAGACTGGCCTGTGAAGGGCACCAGCTTTCATCTGTAATCTATCGAGTGGGTAGCCCTATTAATAGAGCGTCAGTGGGGATTACCGTTACTACAAAAATATATTCTATTTGTAATCTGGTAAGTTAACTATATATGACCAACTATTGTAAATATGATGCAAACAGCATGGAGAATGGGTTAACATTGCATTATATACTTTAATTAGTTTAGATGGTTTCCTTCCCAGAAACATAAACTTCTTAATTTCCTCAAATGTAAGAGTGTCTTACTTTATTATAATATAGAAGCTCACTCCTGGGTTAATCGAGCTTATATTGGATGTTTTATTTATTTTTATTATAATAACGATGACCTAGGGATTGGGCCGTTAAACTCAGAAGTTCTTGATTCAATCTTTAACAGGGTCTGACAGCTTGACTTCGGGCAAGACAATTCAAACCTGTTTTCTGACTCGATGAGGTTAAATTTCTGACTACAGACATGAAATGCTATTGGTAGATTAATAAGGATTTGGATATCTGTTAAGTTAAGAACCTATGTGTCTCTACTGGCTTTGTTTTAGCAATACCTGATCGTAAAACGCGCACAACCTATTCTGCACATAATAAGCACTATTTAAGTGCTCTCTGGAATGATCAGCTTTTTCTTTTTCTTGGGCTATAGAAGGTTAATGAAAATAAAGTGTATTACAAATCATGCCATGATTATTCATAATTATTCTATCACTGTTAAAGACTCTAATGCATCGTACCGTCTTATTTGTAAAATGTTATTTCCAAATTGTTGTCTACATCGTATGCCGAAGCTATTAAGAATGTCCTTCTGCTGGAACTAAAAGCTACACTGAGCTATTTGCGAAAAATCCTCACATTCTGCATAAAAATCCTTTGCAAGATAAACGAAGCTTGATATTTCAGCCCGTGCGGCTCCGTAATAAGACTGAGCTTGCCTAGATTTGATCCCTGAACAAACCTTTTAGTTATGATCGTTTATGAATAGGAGCAAAGGCAAAGAATTTTCTCAAGAACATACAACTCTCATTAGAGACTGAACAGAAGCGAAGAACTCTAGACAAAAACTGAATAAGAATACAGAACTCTAGTTAGAAACTGAACAACAACATAGGACTTTAGCTGTAGACTGGACAAGAATATAGAGGTAGGCTCCTCCTCCTCCTGTCTCGTGAGACAATAGCTGCGCCTTGTTTAGTCATCTCAGTCTCATTGGGAGTAATCATCTGGAGTGGCTCAGCAGTCCAGTCCAGGCGTGGCAGTCTCTGCAACAATTGTTGCAAATGAACATAGAACATAGAACTCCTGTTAAAAGACCAGATACTTCTCAGATCGGAATGAGAATCACGACAAGTCACCATGGACCAGTTCCCCGATTAAATTTAATGCATTTAACATTGAATATGCACGAAGATTAAAAAAAGGAAAGCACAAATTTTCAAATCGACCTCAAGGTATTCATGAAAACTATTGTCATAATTATTTTTATCCCTGTCTGTCACATTTTTGTACGTCACTCAGCAGTAGACATGTCTTATTGACAGAGATGGGTGTAATTTACTAATATCACTCTGTTCATCATTTTGATCTGTTTTGGCATGGTTGGTAAATCTTCTTGGTAGAGACTGTTAAATGGTTTTGCAATCGTCACTATCAGTCACACAGTATATTATGTGTTTTTATACAGAAGGCTGATCCTTTACAGAGAGTGATGTTGTTAGATTTCATCACTTTCTGTTACATTTTAAATACTTTTTGTACACGTGGTATATTTTTTGTCAGGAACTGGAATTGCTTACTGTAATTATCATGGTATCTCACATTTTTGGTGTTTTTTTTTTTTCAGATTAAGCACTCCTACCACTGATGTAGTCGGTCATCATTTTCTGTCATATTATGCTTTCCGTGTTTTTGCATAGAAAGTTGATCATATTGCTAATAATTGCATTTGTTCCGCTCAGTTATTCATTATTTATTAGTGTGCGTTTGCACAGGAAGTATAGAATGTTGGCCGCTTGCCTGGAGCAAATTGTGTACCTGTATAGTTACATTTTTATCCTGGCTGGTATAGCTTTCATTACAACTATGTGCCATAGACCACTTTGTTTCCTTTTTTTTATACAGAAGATTATAATCAATTCCCAGAGACTGGTGCAGTTTATTGCCACCAATATCTGTCACATTTTGGTGTATTCTTCCACAGGAGGTATATCCTTTAGGAAGAGAAAGCTGTGCTTCGATTGCAGATGTTCGTGTCGACCCCAACCGCCCTTTTTCCCTCTTACTGGGCTTCAGAGAACTACGGAACAAAAGAACCTACGTATCGCCATTTGCTTACAAGGCCAACTGCACAGACGAAGAATGGGCATCTCCAAACGTGAAAAAAATACCCTTTGCCTTCTGTTATTCTTTTTTTTTTCCTCTGTCGATTTCGTTCTTTCTTTCTTTCTTTCCTCTTACTTTCGTCCTATCGGCTCTTTTTCTTTTTGATTGCTTGACGGAAATCAGAAAGTCCATTGAGACCTCGAGTTTGAAATAATTGTTCGAGATTGTTCCTGTTTTTGGTTTATTTATCTGCTTGTTATCCCAAGCCCTGTCCTTCCATGAATGCCATTGTCTCGTCTGTTGTTGATTTCTTGTAGACCCAGCTTGACATAATTTGTCTCACGATAAGGAGCGATTCAAAAGGAGAACAAATCGTGTTGTATGAGAAAATTAAGCTTAGAGTGTAGGTTTTTAATGCAAATCAATATTCAATCACCTTATAAGGAAATTCACCTCTGCCTAAGGATGGAACTATCATTTTGTTTTTAAAGCCACCAAGGCTAAATCAATGACTTTAGTCAGCTTTATTGCTGGAAATCAAGCAGCTGATAGCCACTAGTGAAAATTTGACCTTTCTGAATAGAAAATAATGTCCTTATCTTTCACTCTCTGTACTTTGCTATCTACTTATACAAAATAGAAAAACAAATACAAACACAGTGAAGGTCAAACCACAGAGGAGCAAGAAAGGTGAAATCCTTCCTCAACACCAGCCTCATCCCCTATTCCATCCTATCCTTACGTATCCTATCCTATTTTGTCATATTCTATCCATATTCGTGCATTCTCACCTGATTTTAGAAAGAAAGGTTTGCAAAAGTTCATAGGACACTTTTTTGATGTTAGCTCTAACTTCATTTCTTCTTGTTTTTATAACCTGTCCACTCTTTGCAGGGAAAATGTCTACTTCTTACGTGTAGTCCTGGTAAATTTCTGAACGGATCCACCTGCTTCACTGCCCTTCCCACTATCACGGGCCTCGGCTATAAGTTACGCCTGTGGTTCGTTCCACAAAACAACACCTTTCCCAGTTTTCTTGCTGAACACTTTGGATTGACTATGTGGGATGCTCTATACAACTTCATGAAACAGGTATTTATTGCTTATTGTGTTTAGTCGTCTCTTTTTCCCCTTTTTTTTTATCTGGATCGAAATGCTTCTTCGTCATCACCGTCGTTGGGTTTCTTGTTACGGTGGCCATAATCCCGTCCAGGGCTAAAATTTCATTTTGCTTTTCGCATTGATCCTTATACACTTTACTAACGACAATCTTATGAGCTACTCTGAAAAACTCCCAAGTTTCTGAAATTGGTGCATGTTCCACAAATATAAAAAAATGAAGAAAAGTGAGGGAACAAAAGAAAAGCGAAGAAAAATAAGATCTTTGAAGAGAAGTTGTGCTTGGAAATTCAGTCATTTCTTAGAATTGTATTTCACCGGAAGGCCACAGTCGTGCATGGCTGCATGGACAAGTTATCAGAAATGAATTTATTTTTACTTGCAAATGGGAGGGTTGAACCCTCTGGGCAGGCACTTTTTGCTTTACCTTGAGTTGTGTGTGGGTTTTGGCATGCCAGAATTTTTTTGTTTTTCCTATAAACTTTTTAAATTATGTATTTACAAGTATGTATTTAAGCAGGAAGGCGAACCAGAATAGAGAGAACTACATCTAGATCTAGCTAGGCCTTAGATTTCAGAGCCGTGGATCTTATTCCTATCAAGATGTTACGCTCGTACAGGATTGCAATAAAGACATACCAAACCGCAGATAGCCTCATATGGGAGCCAAACGCACCTTATCAAATTTCACCTCAGTCGGCTTCGGTACTCTTCCCCAACGGGGATCCTACTTTTTACCTCGTTTTATTCTACATAGTGACGAATAAAGAAAATCTTGTTCATTATACGATGACAAATACGGAAAACTGTATCATTAATGTGATGACGAGGAAAGACTGCCTTTCTGGATATGTCCCGTCTTCACCTTTTCTATTAAATGAAATCGCTTATTGGTTTGAATTGCTCATCAGTCATTTAGTAACGTGATATTCCTAAGCCATGGGTAAGTAATCAATCAATCAATCAATTGATCAGTCAATCAATCAATAAAAAATAAATAATAAGCAAGTAATAGATTAACAAAAATAAAATAAAAACAAGCTGATTAATTACTTTATTAATAAGAGAAACGAAACAAATAACAACTGCATAAAGCAAATGTGAGTTTTATGTGAACAGTAACAAAGATAGAGTAAGCTGAGAATTACATAGATAAACATGGTAATTATCTGTTTGGGCATGTTTTAAGACGTTCAAAAGCTCTTCTGCTGGCAAATAAATATATCTGAAATCAATTTGAGAGAAGGACTGAAGGGATGGAGGGTGGGGAGGGGGAGGAGGGAAGAAGTATCCACTAACACTACAGTCACTTTTTTTAGGCATGGTTTCATTGGGGAGAATATTCGAACCATATTTCTATTGGCTGGACAAGAATTGCTTTTTTAAATATTATTATTGAGATGCTGCTCCATGCTAGTTTTGACTGCACAAGGCATCCTCTAAATTCGATTCCCTTTAGCTTTACGTCTATGTAAAATAGAAAGAATGATGATAACAGTAAAAATTACAATAATGTAAAATAATAATAGTGGTAGGGGTTGTAGTTATAGTTGTGGTAGTAGTTGTCCGAGTGGCAGTTTTGATTCTAATGGTAGTGGAGGTTGTAGCAGTGGTATTAGTGCTATGTGCGGCCGTGTGCATGAGATAGAGAGAGAGAGAGAGAGAGAGGGGGGGGGGGGAGTGAAGACAACCAT
>JBCEWB010373555.1:0-21032 GCA_039654565.1 Peronia peronii
ACGATCAAAGATAACCCATTTTTGAAAAACTGTGACAGAAATATGCACTAGATTTTAAGCGATCCTGTAAAATTGTACTTGAAGCTGTGAATATAAATTTGGTATGTTCTTTTACAGGCTTTTTCACTTTATCTGTTTGAGTCATTTAACTGTCTTGTTAAGGAGAGAGCTAATATATGATGACAAAGAAACCCAATAAATCAGTGTTACAGCACTGCTCGGCTCCTGCAGCGCACTAGCTGCCGCGCCAGGTAAATGACCCCATGGCCTCTCGTTCGCTGGCGGCAACTAAAATATCAGTCCCGTGTACACCGTGAAAAACATTTCCAGATTAAACCACTGACATTGACTTTACACAGCATTTAGCAAGCTGGTCAGTGCCATGAGTAAGAAAATGTCCTTAGTAATTTCATTACATAGTCGACATATTATGTAAATCAAGATCAGAACAGAGTTGTTTAATGAAAAGTCATAATGTTTGCCTTTGAAGCAACCTCATGGAAACTCATTCATTGTGGTGCATATCTGAGATAGCGTAAGAAGGTCGACTAAATACTGCAACAATTGATTCTCTGCTAGAATAACATCAAAGTTCTTCAATATTTTAATTGTATACACACTGTGTTTTGGAAACCCCAAACTTTTGAACTAGAGGTAGGAAAACAGAGCCCTTTGAACTACTTTCAGTAATTTTACTGAATTATATTTATATAGTTATCAATCAATAAATTGTTTATACTATGTAGCCTTACCATCACTGCTCCTTTGTGGCAGGCAGACCGTATGGTTAGAAACAATGAGCAAGGACAGGCATTCAGTTGTTACATTCTGTAGCGATTGAAAAGATGTATTTCATCATTTTTTTAAAATTAAAAATCATTTTTAAGAAAACTCAGCATCAGAAAAAAAAAACCCCTCAGCATCGTATCAGGTCAGTTTAAAGTTGTCCATACCCTAGTATGAAACTCCAGGCTGACAGACTATCCAATAATCCAGTTGATTATGAACCCAACTTCATCCTGCATATAATGCCCTGTGATATGGATAGGCCGATCATTCATTGCAGACAAGAGTTCAGTCCTTTTAATGCTACGAACACAGCTGCTTCTGTTTTTCCCACCATTTCAAACTTTTTTTCCACAGTGAAAGGGATAAACATCCAAAGTTTTATGCCAATGAAAAAAGGGTTAAAAAATGGCATGCAGCAGTAGCATCACATTGACATGTGTTGGTTTTTGGGCCAAGTTTTCATTTAATTCATTTAGTTAACTCTCTGAAGAGAAGGAGAAAAAAAAATTTGTTTGAAACCTGCTGTGGAATATGCTCATTTTCAGTAGATTGTTTTTTCTTCATCTGAGCTCAGGAAAGACTTGAATTTTTCTTTGACTTCATTGTCAAGTTCTCAGAAAAGATATGTATGAAGAAATAAAAATCTCATTTTAAACTAAGTCAGGTGTGGAATGTGCCATTGTCAGGAGAAATGTTAAGTCACTTTGTTTATTCTCTTGAGCCAAGAAAAGTTTACGATTCTGAGAACACAGATTTTAAAACTCACGGACAAGCTCTCTCCACTGAATTAACAATTTTTGTTAATGAAAACACACGACGTGTACTGAATGGATAGCCAAATTTGGGAGATCTTCATTCAGGCCATAAAGATTTAGATTGTTTTGAAATTGTGATAGAAAAGATATTTTTGTTTCATCCCTTTAGTGCATATACGCCAGCACATTGGTGCATGTACATGCACACAGTTTGTCCACCATCTGTCCATCCTTTCCTTCATCTACTTTCCCGTCCACCCATCCATCTATCATCCATCCTTTCCTCCATGATATGCCTCTCCTCCCCTTGGCTTGTCCATCTACCCAAATGCATCATTTAATCCCTTCATTTTTCCATCCACCCATTTATTCATGCATTCATTCTTTCCCTTTACCATCCGCTTATTCTATCCCTCCCTCCCTTTATGCTGCCATCCATTTGTTCATCATTTATCCATCAGTCTTCCCATATATCTTTCAAATTTTCTTTTGGGTAGACCCCCAGTTTTTTTGTTGTTTTTTTTGTTTTACAGCTCTTTTTTAAATATAGGCTTCTACTGAATATCTGGATTTCAAGTAATATTGAACATTGTTCTTGATTATTTGATCAGAATATTAAAATTTTATTTTTGATTTTTTTTTCCTTCAACCATTGGAGATCACCTGTCAGTTGCTAAAAGTCAATGGGCAGGAACTGTTCCCATGTTGAGTTAAGATTAGTTTGCATACATTTTTTGATCAACAGTTTATTTAAATGTATTTAAGATCTGGAATGTTTTGTTAGGGTGAAAATGAAAAACAAAAACTTAAAAAAAAAACAAAAAAACAATTCCATAAACATTCTTGTCTTCCATTTGAATATCTACAACATAATAAATTTATAACCATATTACAATGATGGAATGAATTGACTTCAGTTTGAAAAGATTTGACAAAGTTTAAAACATCCATCGTTTAATGAAATGTGGCAATTCCATCATGATGTATGGGTACGGACCAAACCTCTCTAGTTGGGAAAAGCAGATATTTTAAAGAAGCTGAAAAATAAAAAATTTGGAAAAAAATCAGAATTTCTAGGACATGTCTAGACCAGTGATATAATGCTGTGAACTATCAGTCAGATTCTTTGATGATTTCCTGACCCAGTAAAGCACAACTCGATTTTGAGGTTCATGGACTAAGAGGGATCAACAACCGTCGAGATAACCTCCACCAGGAGGTTGAAAGACGTGGATAGAACGTGACAGGACTAACAGAGCGCTCAAAACCCTGGCTATGTGCTTCGGCCAAAATAGTCCCTAATTTTTTTTTCACAATTTTAGAAAACGCATCTCCATTTTATTTCCCTAACTATTTAAATTTCTTTCCTCACCCTCAAAAGATGGCCCCATCTGACTATTTGATTTCCTGAACCCCCATTTTATTCACTGGGTACTGCTCTTTTTGAAAAATGTAAATCTTCTGTTCCACCGTGATTTCAAAAGTTCAGAAAATCACACAGCCATAGACAGACCCAGCCTTTTTTTTTTTTTTACATATGATTTAAATAACCATTGATTGCGTAAAACATAAACTTACTTTTTGTTATGTTAAATTGTTTTTGCAATGGTATTGACAGCCTGTTAGGTGCAATATCGCCATAACTGTGCTGATATGCATATGAAGAAAAACTGGCAAAGGAATATCCAATCTTGCAGCGTTTTCATGGAAGGTTTATCACAATAGGTTAATATGTGAGCCATGACACACAAACAATACAAATAGTCTGCTAGTTAAGATCATCAACACACACTGGCCAGCTGCAAGGAGCGTTTGCTCTAACACTATGGTAGCATGTAATGGTGCAAGTTTCTCGATCAGCCGTTAGTGTTTGCCAGTCAAACTTGAATGTTAAGTCATGTGGCATATGCTTTCATGTGTATATGATTTAAAATTTGAAAAGTTTTGCTAAAATTTGAATTAAAATTCTGTCGACACTATTTTGATTTCCATGGTAACACTTCATAAAGCTGGAATATTAAGCTGCTTTATTCAGACAAGCATTCAGTGCATTATAAGTTGGTGGCTTATATTCAGGACATTTAAAACTTAGTTAAGAAAATCTTTTTTTTTTTTTTTCTCTGTTGCCAACACAACAGAATTTTGGATGAAGGATATTGCAAGTCTAATTGAGTTTATCATCAGTACAGCACGCAAATGTAATGAGATAGGAAACAATGTCATATGGAGAGTGTGTATAAAATAATATAAGAGGTAAGCAGTAGTGGTGGAATGAACCATATACATACTGGTTTCTGAATAGCCATTCGTTTGCAGCAAAAAATATGTGATGGGAATGTATGATGTATAATCCAATGTCAAGAAAACTAGTTGAAGTGTCAAATTTCTGTGGTGAAATATTACATGTAAGAAATGAAAATGAATGCCTTAAATGCTATACAAGTACCGCTTAATACACCTGTTATGTATTGCTTGAAAAAGAATTTGAATTTAACATGCAATTGCGATTGTACAATCCATAATGTTAGCATTTTGATGCTGTACTCAGGAAACCGTACGACAGAACAGTTCTAAATATAGAGCTATGGATTAGTGAACGATGGTCAGTCAAAAAAAACAATTAGATCTTTCTTAATGTGATGGCACTTCAAAATAACACAAATGTCGGTGTTAAAGCGTACTTAGTTTACTAACATTCAGTCACCTGACTTGAGCTTTATCTACCTTGGAGATAGATAACTTCCCAAGATCAAGTAACCATGATTTCAATGCTAAGACTCAGCTGTGCTTGCTCTCATTTCAAAGTGGGGGAGGTACATTTTTGATTGCTGTCAGCTTAAAAAAATTCATATTGCCAGGGACATGAAATTATTATTTCAGGCTATTATTTCAAAGTAACTGTCAGTACTGAGGCTCAGATAGTTTCATTTTGTAAGAAACTTTCAATACCAAAAGTCGGGTATTCTTTACTGTCAGTTTGTAAAGTAATTCCATTACAATGGTCAGGAACAATTTGGTTTGCTCACATTTCCAAATGGTTATCAGTACTAGGAAATAGGTAGGTTCATTTTATCATTTTCAAGTAAATGTGAGTGTTGAGGTTTGTTTTAAAATTATCATTTTAGTTCCTTTCAATGGCAAAGGTAATGCACAACCCTACATTAATAGATATTCTATGATTTCAAGTTAATGTCAATGGGGAGCATTCGAGAGATTTATCAGTTTGTCTTATAAAGCAATCAGTGCCGACGATGAGGTATATTTGAATTTTCTATCATTTTCCAGTAACTTCGAGTGAATTATAAATTTTGCTGTCAGTTTGAAATCAAGTGCGAGATGCATTTTGATGCGCTGTCATTTTCCAGTAACTATCAATATTGAAGCTTGGGTAAATTTTAAAGTCATCTAGCCATAATGTCTGCTACTGGTACCATGTAACCCAGTGCCATCTGTCACATGTGGAGAAGAAAACTTTGAAACTAAACACAGTAAAACCTGGGTAGATGGAGCTCATAGCCTAGGCAGGCAATCCTTCTGCAGGAGTAAACCGTGAAATAAATCAATTCTGAGGGTAGGATTTATTTTAATTTGCTATCATTTTCAGACAAGTAGAAGGTGGGATACATTCTAATAAGCTATCATTTTCAAGCTAATGCCAATGGCGAGGGCAATATGCGATCGTTGTCAATTAATTGTGAATGTCAAAGGATCAGATGTTTTAATAAACTGTCATTTTCAAATTAGTATCAGTGTCAAGGGCTAGGGTTTACTCTAATATACCATCTTTTTAAAATGACTGTGAATGTTGGTTTTCGAAAATTCAAAGATCAGATAAGATAACTTTCTGAGAAATCCAAAAGGATGAGATACAGTGTAAGACACAGTCACATTACTGACAAAAATTTCACTCACAGCATCAGAGCAAGGTAGATTCAGGGAGCATTGTCTCAGCTTGATAAGCATACTGCTGATGGCAGAAATGAATTTCTGTATTTGCTCAATTAGTCTTTACATGCAATATATGCTCACTTCTTTCGGAATAATTCGACTATAAAATAGATGCATGTAGTTTCCTTTAATATACAGGCTTGTTGGTAAAGGGTGTTGATGTGAGAATAATTTCCTGTGACAGTTTTATTCACTTTCTTGATGCATCTATTTTTTCTGTCTTGCTCACGAATATTTCCCACCCAATACAAAAAATTATAGTTCCCTATTGTGGTTTTAAACCATGCAGTCGAGCATGGAAAACTCAAATTTCTCGGTAATCGAGAAGTGTTTTTGAGATTTCTGTAATTCGAGATTTCCATCATGACCTTTCTTACAAAGGAATAGAACTTCTACTAAGGAAACATAATCATGATGACATTAGCATGGTCCAATCCTAGCAGTGTTGTAGGAATTACTGTCTCCCCCCCCCCCCCCCATTCTATATGACATCCATTGTCATTTGGACAGCGCATTACCAGCCTGCCGTGTCGCTGTGCATACATCACGACGTGTAGACCATGGTTATTCCTTGCAATGCAGATAGCATGTGTAGATAGCTACTCCCCCACTCCACTCAATTACCACAGTACCCTTTCCTGGAAGTCCATCTCTAATGAGGCCCAAATTTAGACCTACTTCTACCAAATACTCCCGCACATCTTTCCGTTATCATTTACAATTCGTAAATGCATTTGTCCTTCATATATATACTTGATCAGCCTTTTTGATGAGCAAGCATATCTTACTGTTTGGCACAATATAGGCGAGATCATGCTAATGTGCTATTAAACCCCAACACAATCAATATCAACAGCCTGGGGTGAGCCAGGCCAGACAAAAAATACACCTACTCAGATACTCTGCCTCTGATATCTGGTAGATAGTGAAATCATTCAAGAAATCTGTATTGAGAGTTCAAGAAATGTTAAGTCTTAAGAAAACAGAGGAATTTAAACTGGGCCAATAATGGCGTTTGACATTTTCATGAATTTGGGATTAACGTATTTGAATTTTCTGTGCTCAACTGTATTAGGGTCTATATCAACTGATTTAGTGCTCATTTGATCATTTCCAATGATCTGCTTCATTTTACTTCAGTCAAGTCAGAGTACATGTTTGCCACTGGTACCATGTAACCCAGTGCTACCTGCCCCATGTGAAGGAAAACTTTCAAACTTAAGACTTGGGTAGATGGAGCTCATAGCCTTAGCAGGCAATTCTTCAGGAGTAAAACTTGAAGTCAAATCTGGTTTTGGAGAGGAGCACCAAGATTCTACTACAAGCCCACAGAAATGCCATAAATTAAGAGGTTTAGATACATTTTAATTTGGCTGTCATTCCAAAATAACTTTCAGTCGCAAATATCAGGTTTATTTTGATTTGGCTACCATGTTAAAAACAATTATCAATGTCAAAGGTCAAGCTCATTTTTTTTTTTTTTAATTTTTGCTGTCATCTCAAAAAGAAGTGTCAGTGACTAAAATCTGACTTGTGATTTGGACATCATATTAAACTATTATCGCCCAAAGGATCCGGTGCATTTCAATTTACTTGGCTGTCATTATCAGAATCAGTTGATACAGAAGAGGTACATGAGTTATTTCAAAACTATTGGTGGCAAGGTTTTGGTACATTTTAATTTGTCATCAGTTTGAGAATGAGTAGGTACCATGAATCAGGTACATGACAACCGCTGTGGTACAAAAATATTAATTCTCAGTTAATTTATGGACAAATACGTCTTCTTTTTCTTTTTAATTTCTAGAATATCTTTTTTTTTTTCCGGTTTGTTTTGTGGATTGTCAGTGCAGTGTGTGTTTCTGAACACCCATATGTTTTACTTGGATTTGTTGTATTATTACTAAATTTGTCATTGTTGAATTTTTAAGTGCTGAAACTTATGAAACTGGACCCTTTTTTTTTTTTAATTTATGATGACACATCCATCTGACACTGCATTTGTTTTATCAAACTGCAAAGAAAATTTCATTTTGCTCTGTTTAATTTTTTTGCCGCATACATACAAATAGAATGTTCAACGGGAGTTCACGTTATTGGTCTGTTACAGCTGATTATCTAAAGCCTAGATAGGCATTTGTTTTTATATTGTACTTGTATATTCACATAGAATCATTTTTTAATCACTTATTTAACCCATATATCATGTTGTGTCCTTCATTCAGATGTTTGCCATCCATTATGTAATAATTATTTATGTATTATACCCAGCTATTGAAATTGCTTAAATTTCAGACTGAAAGTCCCACCCTAAATGCCCAGCACTTTGAAGACTTAAGTCACTCGTGACAGATCCACCAACATTTGGCGGGCTGGTCACTTACTCACGTGGACAAATCCGCCACCCCTTGGCGGACAGTCTTAGGTTTTCTTTGTCCCAAACCCGCCGAGAACTGGCGGAACCGTCGCTGGCGACAGTATAGCCATTTGTCTTATTTCGTGCAAAGTTTCACAGAGATCCGGTTATACTTTTTGAGTTATGGCTGATATGGGGAAGTCATGATATGGGGAAGTCACTCTGAGTGACCCAGGCAGTGCATTGAGAAATGGAAACGGAGTGCTGTGCGATGGCTTCTGAAAAAGCAAAGACCCAGATTTGTTGATTGAAGGAAACGAAACAAAGCAAAAAGCAACAAGAAATGTTTTGATTTTTTTCAACATTATTTCATACCAACCATGAGTCGGAAAATTTTCCGAAAAGTCAAAACATGGGTGATCTTTATTAGATCATTTAAAAAAAAATATTTTCAACATACAGTATTTCTGTTTGTTTTAGTGCATTGTGCTTTGTTTTAAGTTTATTATGTCAAAAGAACAAGGCAATTGAACAATTCTGAGCTGCTTGGTGATTTTTTAAAAACACCCTGAAAACAGCAGTCTCCAGTGTATGTAAAATTTCGAATGGTCCAGTCTCCAGTATGTTACGTAAAACTAAATTTGATACAGATAGAAAGGTAGTAATAAAAACTGAAATTTTAAGACATACTTCGTGTTTTCCTTTAGGAAAAACTAATGCATGATACTGATCTGAGCTGAAATAATGGTCTTAAGGCAAGTTGGGCATGGAAATGCATTTTGTGATACTGATAATGTAATGTTCCTTCCTGCCATATCTCATATTTATAAGGCCAGACTTCTTGCCACCTACTTGCTAATTGTCTTGAAAAAAACAAAAAAAAACAAAAAAAACAACACCTGAACATACTGTCAAAGTTTGAGTTTCTTCGACACAATATAGGGGCATGTAATCAAAAGGTTAAGCATGCTGAACATTTGAATATAGTCAGTGAGTGCAGCACCACTCTTCATATGGTCCCGCTGCACAGTACTTGTATGAACAAAGTGCTTCCAGGAGGCAGTTATCATTTTTGTTAACAACAGTTGGACTCCTCATATGTGCCAATATGTAGAATTACATATGGCTATTTGTAGGGCATGTAACAGGCATTCATCCTTCAAAACTGTTTAAATGAGACGCGACACAATGAAATCAGGCGCTCGTCAAACTGAGGTGACCCGAGAAATCGTGTTTTCCAACAGTTAACGAATTTTTAATACAATTTTTTTTTCAGAGAACCCATCTATATCAATCTAAAAACACACTTCAAAGTAAAAGCCCCAAAATTGTAATTTAGTGCCTTGGCCTAATTTAATAAGGATTTACAAAAATGATCAGCCATTTTCTCACTAACTTCAGCTGCAGCAACAGGTCTTCCCCGTCATCTTTAATTGCCAATTACTCGAGTTGTATTTAAGATACAACAAAAATTTGTTCACACAAAGAAAGGGAAATCAACAATCTTCACAGTGATGCCTAACTTCATATGTTCAAAATTTGACAAGAGCCTGATTTCATTGTGTTGCATTTCAAATGTCCCCCTCCCTCCCATGCTTACTCAGTGCAGTTGGCAGATTCCAGGGTGGAAGTATCATGGGGAGGTTAGGTATGGGGAGGGAAAAAAAAATTCATCACTGAGATTACATTACTGGACTTTGTTAGTGTCTTTTTGAACCAGAACTTGCCTTGATCAAATCTCGTTTGTGAGACATGAGATCAAATACTTATTTCCATCTAACTTCAGTTTCGTTTAACTTTAGAGCGCATATTACGTTTACACCCAGCAAAATTTTTCATGTTTAAGTTCATATAGAATCGATCTTGAGGACTCTTTCAAATATGTTCTGGAGGACGGCTGCTATACCTAGTACACAGTTTCATCTTGACAGAGCTGTCGGTTGTTTTATGGCTATAAAAATCATATTTAGTTCACCAGTACTTTATTATGGTTGGGATCTGACCAAAGTCCCGTCCAACATCACTTCTTTTCATTGCTTGTCGTCTCCATGTTAGATTCATCATCCCTTCACAGTGTGGGTATTGGTAAGGAGAGGAGAATGCGTACAAATGGAGGTACACTGAATTGGACTGAAAACAGATCTCATGAGGGGACTGCTTGGTGCAAGAGCCAGCAAAGGCCCCATCAAACTATACAGAATTAATTAAATTTGTGTATACAGTGTTAACTTTTTAATAGCCAGCATCCAAGTGTTTGAATTGTGGTAGACAAGGACAGGGTGGTGCATATTTTCTCTTTTCATCTTGTCACAGCAATGATCCCTTTAACTTACCACAGAATGTTCAGTATCAAAGAATTATAATCTGCTCCACATTTCTACTTTGGGACCTGGTAGCAAACATCAGATCTTAAACTATCTGCAGCTTTCCTGTAGAAAGCATTATGTATTGTAGGTTTGAGTGACTTCTAATGACTGAACAGAATAAATAGTGGCGATTTGAGCGGTTGCTATTGATGACTAGCATTCTATATCAACCACGATTCATCTTGCATCGGCCTGCAATATCATTGGCAGTTCATTGTATGGAAGTCTCTGTCTCTTAAATACCATGTAGAGTCTGCCCACTGTCTAGAGTGACAGCTAACATCTTTCTCAGATCCTACAAAGTCAAGTCTTTACATCTGTCAGTATCTGTGGCTTCTAAAATCTCTTGTACCAAGCAGAGGGAGTTGGTTTTGATATACCACAGCTAATATCTGTTCTTATATCTGTTCTTTCTCAATCTTTTCTTTGTTATATTAGTGACCTCAAACTCCTGAAAACATCAAATTCAAGACTATCTCTTTGATTTGCATACAGCTATGCCTGGTCACACCTGCAGACTTGTCTTTATCTGGCAGTATTCCCAACTGCTAACCTCCCTTTATCATCAGATGTATCCAGTACCCACAGCTAGTGCAATAGTGAATGCTGATATCTTTGTCAGGTCGATACAGGGAGAAAACTTCTTTTGTTTCTCTGTATCAGAATAAAAATCTTTTTGTGCTTTTCACTAAATCAGTGGGAGTGAAGAGGTGAATTTCAATCTAAAGTCAGGTCAGAATACATTACTGCCACTGGTACCATGTAACCCAGTGCTGCCTGTCGCATGCAGAGAAGGAAACCTTTGAAACAACTTGGGTGGATGGAGTTCATAGCCTTGGCAGGCAATCCTTCTTCAGGAGTAAACCTCAAGGTCAAATGGGTCTTACTACCAAGCTAAGTAGTCTTCCATTGTCCTCTGCCGACGGAGATACGCAAGGTGATAGATAGAACCCCATAACCCATTGCGACCTAGGGATTCCCCAATATCTACATAATGTATAGAAAATAAATATTGTCCAAATAAATGTCGTAACTGTCTAAATAAGTATTGTGAAAAATTAATGTTGTAAAGTCAGGCATACAAGGGAAATAAGAAACAAAGGCTGAAGGGTTCATTCCTGTGTAGGTAGAGTAGGGAAAAATACAGTAGGAGATACGGAAGCTAGGGATATGACATACCAAAACAACAATAGCACGAGTGACCAAAAAAAAATTTTTTTTTTAAAGGAAAAACATGTTTTGTTTTCTGTTTGTTTGTTTAAAACAGATCTCCACTAGAAGGTTGAAAGACGTATTACAGAGCTTAACGTAACCAAGACTACTACAAGCCCACTGTAATAGCACGAAATTGTACATTTTTAAATGACCTTCTTTTCAAAAGTAACTATCGGTATCAAAGGTAAGGGGCAATTGTTTTTTCTTTTTCTTCCATTTTATAATTATCAGCATTGGTGGTCAAACAAATTTTAATTTGCCTCTGTTTCTGAATTCTTGTAGGCAAAGATCAGGTAGTATTTTGAATCTCCTATTATCTCAAAAATAGCTGTCAAGGCCAAAGATTATGCACAGTTCCATTTGCTATTTTTTTTTTTAGAATTATCAATGGCAAGGATGCGGTATATGTAATTTGCCATCAAAGTTTGATCAGTGCCATGGGTCAAGTATAACTGCTATTTATTAAAATCAGATCTAATTATTGTTGCGCATATATCATATACTTTTTGTTATCTCTGGAATGTATATTTTTTTCACTAATTTCATAGCTATATAAGCTTTATTAGGATTTGTTGTTATATGTACTGAATTTATCAGTGCTGAAATTTGTGAAATGGACTTCTTCCTTTTTTCTTTTTTTTTTGTTTATTGTTGTTCCATTCATGGCACATTCATATTGGTTCCATATTTAGCTGATCATTTACTTTTTAAAAATATATTTTTTGGGTTGATTTATTCAATGTTAGCAGCAAGTTAGGCAAGTGTTATACATTATTCCAGTTGTCACATTTATATAAACATGACTGGTAATTTTTGTCTTTTTATCCCAATATGTGTATTATCAATAATTTTTTGTCACTTCCGTAATCCACATATGATCTGCTCTCATCCATTCAGAAGTTTGCTGTCCCTTTAATTATAACTGTGATAAACTAAGATTTATATGATAGAATTAGCTAACTTTCATCTTCAAAGAACCTGTCACACTCTAAATACTCGTCTCTCTGAGGTCCCTAGTAAACTCTATACAGTCCTGATCCATTCGATACAGATAGAGAATACAATAGAGTAACTGAATTTTAAAAAACCGAGTATTGGCAGGGGTGGAGGAGGAGGACAACGGATCTGAGACACATATAAATGGCTGCAGTCAGGGCAAGGGACCCAAGGCCATACTTGATTCAACCACATCTCCCAGAAAAAAATTATCATTTTGTTGAAAGCATGAGTGAAAGTTCGCCGGATACAGCGGGCATGCCGGCCAATTGAAGTTAACGTAATGATCTTGCCAGCTTATTGAAGAGAAGAAAAATATGTGATGCTGCCCATGCCAAGTGCTGTTGATCAATTTCCAGAATCTTGTAGGAAAAACAGAAATGTTTGCAAAATATTCTGATGTAATCTTTTCCTGCTATAATTATTTATTCTCTTAATCTCATGGGATACACTGTTAGACAGATTTTACAGCTTTCAGGCTTGCCAACATTTTGGTTTCATACTTGCAGGCTTTTGGGATTGGGGCAGTCAGGTTTCAGGCCAACTGCTCTTTGCGAACTTTCACCCATGGTTGAAAGTTGTTGTTGGATGCTTTACAGGGCTAATTCATAGACCTGCTTATGACTGATATGAGCGGTGGATGTGACTGCAGGCATTTGTCATTGTTTGTTCATTTCACGAATTAAGATCCCCCTGTGGGGGCCCGGGGTTTATAAGTAGGTTCTCTGCTACCACCTACAGGCGGTGTAAGCCTGCCATCGGTGGGATGTCTCCCATGGAGTGCCATCCTCGACATTCCAGGGAAGACATCTTTTCTTTCTCTCCTTGTTCCTTCTGTCCCGCTTTCTTTCCTCTCTTCTTCTTGACGTGTAAGCGTATCTTATCGTATTTGACACAATATAGCCGTAATCGTGCTGATGTGTCAAACCCCAACGCAAACAAACAATCAAGAATTAAGAATGTCCAACAGTTGGGTTGTGCTGAGACAGATAGGATAGTCCTTGTTGAACAGAATGGGCTTATCCCACTATGGTAGCTTGGCAGTGGGGTTCAGCTTGTTAGATATGCACTATTGAGCTGCCACTGTGCTTTTAGCCACAGCTTGTCATGGTCAGATCTTATATGTTGAGACAACGTACCTAGTACTTGGTCAAACCAAGATGAACGGGCTCACATTTTCTTTTAATTAATCTTAATTTCATTTAATAAATTTTAATTCATTTAATAAATTTTAGAGCATATTTTTTTTTGCACTTAGATAAACTATTTTGTCTTGAAAGTTTAAGCTCAGCTGTTGCAGAGGGCACTTGCAAATGTATTTTTGGGGATTAGTGCTATCCCTCGCGAATGCGGTCATTCAGGAGAGCATTTTTACATGTGATACGGATTGTTGCTACACCTAGTGCATGCAGAATCATTGTGGAGGGCATTTATTCACGTGTTCTGGAGGATTATTGTTATATCTAATGCATACAGAATTGTTCAGGAGGGCATTTGTACATGTGTTGTGGAGGATTAATGCTGTACATAGTGCATGCAGAATTATTCTGGAAGCAGATATATCCTAGTGGGACCAGTTTTCGCCGGGCTAAGCACAGTGAGGGAAAACAGACTGAATATCAAAAAAAATGTAGGAATCAAAACAGAATTTTCACTTACTTTGGGTAGATGGATCGATGATAGATCCTCATACAATGCTTTGCGGTCTGAACGAGCCGTTATGGTGACCTACTTTGCTTCGGCATGAACAGGGTCATATCTGGGGCAAATGAGAAGCTGGTCGGTGGTTGGGACAAGATTTCACTGAAAGTATGGGGTAACTCTGGTGATCATTTTTCAGGGCTTTGTCTTTCACGTTAATGCTGAAAACGCACTTGAATTAGAATAAGATTCTTGAGAAACTTGAAAATGCTTAAGACTTGATTTTTCTTGAACAATTTTCAAACAGGAACAGCAGAAAAAAAAGAGAGGAAAAAAAAAAAGAAGACTCTGGAATTTTCATGCAACAGGGACATAGGAATGTGTCCTTTGCTAGAGCATGGCATCTGGGGCATACAAATTCCGATGTGAACCCAGTCGTCACAATGGTCGCATGCGACCCTTTGGATTTTCTTGGACTTCACTTCAACGGAAGACTCTTCCATCAAACAGTTACAGCAGGATTCTAAGGGATCAAAGAGTCGTTTGGAAGTGGATTTCTTTGCTGCTGGCTAGTGATATGATCTTCCTTTCCTCAGTAATTTCTTTCCCCCCAGCTATTTGCCCCAATTATCTTTCTTTTTCTGCCCTTGACCTGCCTTTGCTTTCAGGATGCTTTACTTATCAGTGAAAAAGCGTGTTTCTTCCTTTTTTGTTCATTCCATGTACGAAGAGTGAGGTTGCAACCTTCAGCAATTGAACTCAGTCCAGAAAAGGGGCTAATGCCTGCCCTTCCAAAGCCAGAAATCTGGTTTCCCGGGCAGAGGCCTTTAGACCCCCTTTGAGATATTTCGCCATAAGTGCAGTTTCCTGAAGGATGGCTCTCGATGGCTACAAGCTTCAGTTTTGTAAACATGATTTCTAGGGGGCCAAAACAAGCAATATCTAGAGACTGTAGGTAATGGCTGGTGTGGGCTGGAAGAACTAAAAGAATAATATTCTCTTCAGTCCAGTCCAAAATATCAACAGTGATGTGGGTCTTGTGGCCGTGTAGAGGATGAGGATGGAGATATCATTACATGGCCGAGGAGCATATTTGAGAAAGTGATTATTTAGGTAAATTTGAAGATTATGGCATTAGACCAGCCTGATGATGACATATTCATCAGATCCTGGCAAGGTGTCTGACAGGTAATGCTGCTGCATTCATTCACCCTTGAAAATAAAGAAGGGATCATATTACCTAAAACATTACCTGCGCCAATCACAGTTGCGGTGGTACCTCTTGGGGGTGATACACTGTTTGGGTAGATTTTCTGTTTGGAAATAATTTTGGGAGGTTGAAAATCTTATTGGCCTCTTGACTTCCTGCACCCTTGAAAAAATAATGGGGCTTTCAGTGGTAGCTTTCACTGATTACATCATTATTCAAACAGGACTTATCCTTCATCTGTCAGCTCTTGATGAGCATCTATTGTTTGTTATATAACAAGTTTGTCTTTGAGTAGCGTGAAGAATCTGTCATCTGTTTCAATTAGAATGACTGCTATATCTTCCTCAGATCAACCAAGTCTTTTCATCTGTCTGTATGTATTGCTTCTTAATTCACGTGCATCAAAAAGACAGGAGGTTATGTTAGATAAAACCAGAAATCTTGCTAAACCATTGCTTGATTAGTCTTTCTTTTGTCTCTTTGCAGTGATCTCTGTGTCCTCAAAATATCCACAGAGTTGCACAGGGATTATTTAGTCAGCTCTAGAGAATTGTCTTTTATCTGCCGGCATTTGTGATTCTTGAACGTCTTTCTCAGATTTAATGCCCCTAATGCCAGCTGTATGTGAAACAGTTATAAAATATTATCTTAGTTAACGTCTTTCCATCCATTAGCCAGGTAGACTGGTCTGCAGATCTTCATTTACACTAAATCACATCTGTCCATGTTCAAAATGTCTCGTATCCAGAGGAGTCAGGTATAATTGACCGCACTGCTAATGATTTTTTACATCGTTTTTTCTCTGTCAGCATCGGTGTGATTTCAAACACCATAATCTTCAAAATACGACGATTGTCAGCACTGCATACATCTTAGGCCAGTGGTGGACAGTTTCATGACTGTGATGAAATATCCACCACATTTTTCCGTACTAGAGTGAATATTAACATCTTTGTCGCACAAACACCAGGAGAAAACTTCTTCAGTTGTCTGTATGAGAATTGCAGCTGAGTATGGGGTACTCTCGTGCTGTGTTTGTACGAATCTGTTCTTCTTTGACGGAGATTTGGGACGTTTATGTAACTGCATGTAGAGGTGATACGTAACAAGATTAAAGCAACAAGTAGTGTATTCCAGAATGCTAGAGTTAAACTATGACATGTAGCATGAATGAGAAGCTCCGTGTGTTATGGCTTTTGACAACCAGTCTGCACACTTTACAGCTAGGCAGAGATTTGGTTGGGATGTGTACATGAATTGGAAGCAACCATTCTCTGTACTCTACAGCTGGATGATCTAAATGTGATGGGTAGCTTGAAGGACATGTTTAATTATAATTATAGCCAGGAGTTTGAAAAAGCCATTCAGTAGAGCTGCTAAGTGGCATTGTAATTTGAGGGAAAATCCTGCTTGCATGCTCTGTAAGTGGTTGAAAATCTGAACTTGATTTATAGGATCTATAGCAAGCTCACCCTTGTATCCCAGCTTGAGGCAGCCCTTCAACTGAGTTGAGATTTTGATGTGACCAGTAGAATAAATGGAAAACTATCTTCACTATAGTCATAATCTGGATACAGTCATTCTGTACACTCTTAGAACTAAATAATCTTGGATTAGGCATTTACAAGCATATTTTGAGGTAACCATTCTGTATATGCTCCATAGCTAGGTGAAGATCTGGATATGACATGTAGCATGAATGGGAAGCCATTGGTTTTGAGGCAACCATTCTCTACACTCCACAGTTAGGTGAAGATCTAGGTGTGAGGGCTAGCATGAACGGTGTGCCTAATCGTAATTATGGCCAAGAGTTTGAAAATTCCATTCTGTGCACTTGAAAGCTGGACCAAGTGAAGATATTGATGCGATGCGAGTTTGAGGCAAAACCATTCTGTATACATCTATAGCTAGGTGATCTGGATTTGATGTATAGTATGAATGGGAAGAAATGAGTTTGAGGACTCTATAAGAGGTGAAGATCTGGTGTGAGGGGTAGCATGAATGGAAAGCATGAATTTGGGTTAATTATTCAGTACATGTAATATAGCAAAGTGATTTGGATATGACGAGTAGAAATGGAAATTATGGGTTTTAGATAACTGTTGTCTACACCCTACAACTAGGTGAAGATCTGGGTGTGAGGGGTAGCATGAATGGGAAACTTCTAGCTACAGTTTGAGGTGTAACCTATACCTGGGTTAAGGTCTAAATGTGACAAGTAGCACGAATGCCATGTCATCTTTTATTGTAGCTATAGGTTTGAGGAAAGCATTTTATATACTTTATACATGTACCTGGGTGAGGATTATGGGCCGTGTCACATGAATGGAAAACCCATGCATTGATGATCTTGCTTTTGGAGCATTCATTGATCTATAGCTGGTAAACGTAGACTTCCATTACCAGGGCTCTGATCTTCAACATGCACATCTGAAGTGGCTGACATACACATTCAAGCAAAAACAAATAACAAAGCAGAATTTTGCTGCAGCGCTGTGTGCAAACAAAAGTTAAAGGGCTCCTCCTTTTGTGCATGAAATCTTGTTGGACATCATCCTCTGTTGGAAAATTGCAGATGAGCAGTGTCCAGTTTTGTCACTGATTGTGGATTCATCTGGGGATGTGGAACTGGGGCTCCACTAACCTTAAAATTTACCAAATTTCCTTGTGTTCTACCTGCTTTTCTTTGTTTTCCAAAACTACAAAGTTTGGCTTTCCTATTGTGTTTGATCAACTGTTACGTTCTAAAGTGCTAGAAAGGCAGAATAATTTATTTTATATACTTATATGAATATATTGGAAAGAAAAGCTCTCTGAGGAGATTTAAAGCCTTTGCTAAAAAAGACAGCTCAGTTGGGCACATTTGGAACTTGGTCCCCCAGCCATGCCGTAGGAAGTCCTGTTCTCACAAAATAATAGAAAATTTATGCTGTAAAATGGGGTCAAGGCTTACTTCACAATAAATGGACAGCACAGTTGTGATCAGTTGAGGATTGTGATCTGTCTTTTCAGTATGTTCTTTAACAAAGTCCTATCATTTTTGTAATCATGATCTGTCTTTTCAATTTGTCCTTAAAATCATATCTTTTGGGGCTGCGATCTGTCTTTTCAGCATGTTCTTATACAAAGTCCTGTCATTTGAATACTGATGTCGGATACATCTACTGCTTCTTCTTTATAATAATTCACATTTAACACTTGTCTGTTTGAGCTTTCAAACCTATAAATTCTTGGCAAGAAAAAAACAGCATTCACTTGAGAATATATTCTTCCAAGGTCTATGATGAGGGATAATACCGAACAAGTTCTTTCTCCTGGTGGGTTGCCACAACTATCTTAACAATGCACGCGCAGACAGTTGATACTGTTTACTTCCAGCACACCTGCATGACATTAAAAGAATGAGTAATTTAAAAATAAAAGTTCTGTTGGACTGTGTGTCTAGTGTTTTGAAAGTTGGATACGCTTGAACACGACGTGCAGTGCACCCATCCAAGGTGCATATTTTATCAGTTGTTCTGTTCCACTGCATGGTGTTTAACCTTCCATGTCTTTCTATGTGGAAGAAATAGCTGTAAACACAGATTCCTAACTTCAGAACGATTTATGTTTAAACCTTGCCCCCCGGGGGGGGGGGGGGGCGGAGTGTATAAGTAGGTTCTCTGCTACCACCTGCAGAGGGTGAAAGCCCCCCATTGGTGATACCTCTTCTCTCTGCTTGCTCCTGTCTTGTGTCCCACTCACTTTCCTGCTTGATCAGCCTTTTTGATGTGTAAACATATCTAACGTGTTTGGTGCAATATAGCCATGATGTGCCGTTACCCTAACACAGAAAATATGTTTAAACCTTCCATCTCTTTTGTCATGAACTTTGAATGTGAATATTTGGGTGTTAGTTATGACGTTGTAAGTGGTAATCAGGCGGTGAATGCAGACGAGATGCACACAAGAAGGGAGAAATAAGAACACGAATCCTTGACATCGAAATGGTGCAGAATTTATTGCAGGTGCTGGGTAACAACACAAACTTCAGGGCAGCTGTCTAACTCCGATGCATACGGCACTCGCTGCATTACACTTTTTCTCTTTTCCTCTCCAGCTGAGCCCTTATATAGATACTAGCCAGAGTGAACTCTCTCGAACCTACCAGTCCTCACTACCACTACCGCCACACATAAAACTGACGTAGTGTGCATACGTGACAGTCTTGACATGACTTAATACCATCGCATACAAAATGCTTACAGAGTATCTCGGACACGTTTGGTGATCCAGTATTTCAATGGGCCAGCTTACGTACGCTCACAACACATACTGGCATGTGCCCAACATGTATAATCATGATTTTACCTTTATGTCCCCCTTTTAAGAATTTTGTAACATAAAATTCTAAATACTCAACGAATCATGGACATTCCATTGATGGTGAAAATCTTCTACACATACATCACCATCTCCCACCTTTCAAGCGCAATCTCAAAATGAAATTCAATTTAACAATACCAAATTGTCAAACAATGCCAACTTGTGACACATGATAAACCAAACGCAGCACTGAAACCAGTGAATTAAATAACTGAACACTTCAGCAAACTGTGATGATCACATATCTACACATCATCATCAACATCAAATGCAGCCTTAACGTATAGTCTTTACGAGTGTCTTACATGGGCTAAATCCCTCCAGGTCCAGATCAACGTATACGATTCAAAAAGTCAGCACCAACGTTCTCGGACCCTTTGATATGCTCAACATTAAAGGAAAAACTCTGCAAAGACAATGCCCAACGCATTATTATAGGGCTGTCAAACTTAGAAGCGTTTAGGAACTCCAGAGGTCTGTGATCAGTTTGTAGGGTGAAGTGTCATAGAGACATAACGAAAACTTCTTGATAGCCCAAACTATGGCCAAGCATTCCTTTTCCATGGTTATTTTTCTGTGTCGAGCAATTTACGGCTTGCACAGGTTATGGGGAATAAACGACCACTGACCTCCTGTAATAGGGTTGCCCGAAGTCCGACATCAGATGCGTCAGTCCGCAGAATAAAGGCCTGGTCCAAGTTCGGCAGGTGCAGAATTGGCTTGGAAACAATGGCTTGCTTCAGTGATCTATAGGCCTTCTCCTGTGCATCGCCTCACTTTACTGTGTTTAGTTGTCCCTTTCTCGTGATGTCCGACAAGGGTGCTGCCACAGTGGCGAAGTTAGGCATAAACTCCTGGTAGTACCCAGCGAGTCCGAGGAAAGATCTCACTTCTTCTTCGTCACGGGTCTCGGAGCATCTCGTACCTTAACGACGTTGTCCTCCTGCAGCTCTGTTATCCCTTCTCCGAGGCCATGACCCAATGTCGACAACCGTCGCCTCAAGGACACACTTTGTTGGATGGGCTGTTAGAGTTGCCTCCTTCATCCGCCGGAATAGTTCCTTTAACGTGCTCACTTGTTCCTCCCATGACTTGTACGCACTAGAATATTGTTGACATAGTTGATCACATTCTCAGTTCCACCCAACAGCTGCTTCATGGCACGGGTCAGGGTGGCCCCAGAATTCATCATGCCGAAATTCATCATCATGCCCATCAAGAGTCACAAATGCAGTCGTCGGGGGGACGTCTTCAGGTCACACAGGAATCTGCCAATATCCTTTACTGAGGTTGATCTTCGAGAAGTATTTGTGTTCCTGCATGTTCTGGAAAACTTCAGCCGGAGGCGTCATCGGATGTGGGTCAAAGATCGTGAGTTTGTTGAGCCTCCG